>JAGMVL010001653.1:0-57500 GCA_019202695.1 Populus x sibirica
GAGCTCTCGATTCCGTGGCACGGCTCAACGAATCGGCCCGCACCGTCCTACCTATTTAAAGTTTGAGAATAGGTCGAGGGCGTTACGCCCCCGATGCCTCTAATCATTGGCTTTACCCGATAGAACTCGCACCGAGCTCCGCCTATCCCGAGGAAACTTCGGAGGGAACCAGCTACTAGACGGTTCGATTAGTCTTTCGCCCCTATACCCAAGTCGACGAACGATTAGCACGTTAGTATCGCTGCGGGCCTCCACCAGAAGTTTCCTCCGGCTTTGCCCCGCTCAGGCATAGTTCACCATCTTTCGGTCCCGACATGCATGCTCTCACTCGAACCCTTCTTAGAAGATCAAGGTCGCTCGGCGGTGCAACCCTCGAGGGGATCCCGCCGCCGCCTTCCTTGCGCCTTACGGGTTTACTCGCCCGTTGACTCGCACACATGTCAGACTCCTTGGTCCGTGTTTCAAGACGGGATGAATGGGGAGCCCACAGGCCGATGGATGGAGCGCGCATGTGCCGGGGCACGCCGTGACGGCGCGCGCTGCAGCCCACGATCGCGACGACGGTGTCTCCGCGGGCGTTTCAAAGGCCCGGCTTGGGCCGCCACCGCGATCCGCATCGGTCCCCGCCCGAGCCGATCGGCGGACCGGCCGCAACCGTTCCACATCCGACCGGGCGCATCGCCGGCCCCATCCACTTCCCTCCCGACAATTTCAAGCACTCTTTGACTCTCTTTTCAAAGTCCTTTTCATCTTTTCCTCGCGGTACTTGTTTGCTATCGGTCTCTTGCCCGTATTTAGCCTTGGACGGAATTTACCGCCCGATTGGGGCTGCATTCCCAAACAACCCGACTCGCGCAGAGCGCCTCGTGGTGCGGCAGGGTCCAGCCACGACGGGGCTCTCACCCTCTCCGGCGCCCCTTTCCGGGGACTTGGGCCTCCGGTCCGCCGAGGACGCTTCTCCAGACTACAATTCGGACGCCGCAGGCGCCAAATTCTCAAGCCGGGCATTTCCCGCCCGACCCGGGGTCGCAACGAGAGCATCCTAGAAGGTCGATGCCCGAGGGTCCAGGAGATCCCGGGGGCGACGGCGCGCGCACGACGTTGTCCGAGGGTCTCTCAACCACCGCTCGTCCCGGCGACCGTCGCCGAGGACTCGATTTTGGGCCGCCCGCGAGCGGGAGCGCGCGGGAGACCAGATCCGCCCCCGCCCTCGTGAGCCGAGGTGAGCGGGGGCGACGATGCGTGACACCGGTGCAGACGTGCCCTCGACTAAGTGGCCTCGGACGCGACTTGCGTTCAAAGACTCGATGGTTCACGGGATTCCCGCAATTCACACCAAGTATCGCATTTCGCTACGTTCTTCATCGATGCGAGAGCCGAGATATCCGTTGCCGAGAGTCGTTTAGATTATCACCAGAAGAAGGCGCGCCCCGACGCCGAGGCCGCGGGGGCGCGCTCCTAGTACTCAATTTCCTTGGCGCTTCTCGCGCCGGGGTTCGTTTTGCGAGCCGCGCAGGCGTAGACGCGTCCCTCCACGGCCCGCGAGGACGCGAGGGGGCGGGTGCCCCCGAGCCCAGCATGTCATGCCACGGGTTCGCGGGTCATTCTCGCTAGGCGGGTTTCGACAATGATCCTTCCGCAGTTCACCTACGGAAACCTTGTTACGACTTCTCCTTCCTCTAAATGATAAGGTTCAGTGGACTTCTCGCGACGTCGCGCGGCGGCGAACCGCCCACGTCGTCGCGATCCGAACACTTCACCGGACCATTCAATCGGTAGGAGCGACGGGTGGTGTGTACAAAGGGCGGGGACGTAGTCAACGTGAGCCGATGACTCGCGCTTACTAGGAATTCCTCGTTGAAGACCAACAATTGCAATGATCTATCCCCATCACGATGAAACTTCAAAGATTACCCGGCCCGTCGGCCAAGGCTATAGACTCGTTGAATACATCGTGTAGCGCGCGTGCGGCCCGAACATCTAAGGGCATCACGGACACCGTTATTGCCTCAAACTTCCTTGGCCACGGAAGGCCATAGTCCCTCTAAGAAGCCGGCCGCGGAGGGTCACCTCCGCATAGCTAGTTAGCAGGCTGAGGTCTCGTTCGTTAACGGAATTAACCAGACAAATCGCTCCACCAACTAAGAACGGCCATACACCACCACCCATAGAATCAAGAAAGAGCACTCAGCAATATCTTCTCTCAGTCAGGAAGAGGAAAGAGAGAGAAGCTCTCGGTTGCAGGAAGTGGAAAACCCGATACTGTTCACGTCCTCCATTTTCTCGTGCAATATCTTCTTCTCTTGCTTTCTGCACTCTCATAGGCTCTTCTCCTGGTCCCTTGGTTTAATTATTTCATGGCCAAGTCAAAGAAAAAAGCATCTACGCTGCGTTTTGCCCAGCGAGATTTTGATTTCTGCTCGTCTCGCCCTTCTTCCTCAAATGCTCAGCGGACCCTTCGACGAAGTGTTTCCCCTCATAGCCAGTACTCCTCTGGTCCTTCAAGGTCTGCCTCACCACCCTCTGCTCCTCCACGAACCACAATCACTCTTGCAGATGTGGTTAATTCAAATTGTGAGGCTAGGGTTTCCACAAAGCGTAGAAAGAGGGCTTTCCAGCGCACACCCCAAGCTGCTCCACCATCATCCTCCTCTATGCCCCTTCCACATCCTTCAACCTCCCCTGTCTCTATTAGACCACGAGGTGGCCCCTCTGCTGAGGCTGGTTCTCCGTGCTCACGGTTTGGTGCTGGTAACCCGATGGTTGGAATTGCTCCTTCGCCGTCTCCCCTAGTACATGGTCAAGCCTCTTCAGGGAACCTTGGTCCTTCTTCATCCCATCACCATACAGGTACCACCTTTACATCGTCTCCTCCCTTAGTGTATTTCCCTGATTTCACTGCTACTTCATCTTGCAAATTTCTTGAAGCTGACCGGGTGTACACAAAGAATTGTGGAGGTCTAGTTTAATAGGGTTTATAGCTGGCAAATTTCCTGGCTATACGTCCCTCTCTCAGTATATTAATTCTACCTGGAAATGTAATGTTAATTTCTCCATGCACGATTCTGGTTGGTTGGTTTTCAAGTTTGAGTCTGATTTGGACATGAATGTAGTGCTGAATGGAGGGCCTTACTCTATCTATGGCCGGCTATTGATTTTGAAACCTATGCCAGACTATTTTGATTTTGATACTACTGATCTGATCCGGATGCCTGTTTGGGTTCGCTTTCCAAACCTTCCCCTTCAGTGCTGGTCACCATTATGTCTTTCTAAACTGGCCAGCGTGATTGGGAAACC
The DNA here is from genome assembly GCA_019202695.1 of Populus x sibirica. Lineage (NCBI taxonomy): Eukaryota > Viridiplantae > Streptophyta > Magnoliopsida > Malpighiales > Salicaceae > Populus > Populus x sibirica. Next base: position 3,298 of record JAGMVL010001653.1, read on the forward strand.
TGTGAACTCAGATACTCCTACAGCCTCCATGACCAGGCTTTCCTATGCCCGAGTGTTGATTGATATTGATTTGCTTGCTGAGTTGCCATCTTTGATTGATATCACCCTCCCCAATGGTGTTACCATATCACAGCAAAGGACGTATGAATCATGCGCCAGTGTTCCGCAAGCTATGCAAAACATTGGGTCACTCAACTTCTGCATGCAATAAAGTTTCCAGTCATAAACGCAAAAAGGATCCTCCACCACCTCCTGCTCCCTCTGGTTGTTCTAACAATTCAGCGGACACTGAAGCAGTTGAAAAATAGCCTCTTAGGAAGGAAGTTCAAGGTGAACCAGATTTAGATCCCATGGATGCTGAGGCAGCTGTGGCTGTTGCTAAGAGTTCAAGGAGTTCTGTACGCAAGAGGGCAAAGTTGGCCTCACAACCAGGATCCCCTGCTGCCCAGTCAGGCTCTCCTCAAGTGGTCCAGGTCTCTGAAGGTTGCATTGAAGCTGTCACAACATTGGCTCCAAGGAGACAATACTTGACAAGAAGCAAAGTTGCCGCCAACTCTACCTTTGGTCGACCGTGGAAGCCATTAGGACCGGGTGGACAACCTTCCAAACCCTCCTTGGTCGAACCCGTGATTCGTGAGCAAAGACTACTTCCACCCCCTCTTGAAACATTTTGATCTTATGGTATAAGGGCCAAGGAATATATCCTTGTGTGTTTTCTTTTTTTCTAGATGTTGTTTGTTTGGTATCCTGTTGTTGCCTTCATAGGCCTGTCATATATGTTGCAGTTTATGCTGTGTTGTATTGCTTTGCTGTTTGAACTCTTGGTTTGGTCCCTTAGTTGGTTGATTCCCTCTGTTGGATTTGTTGCTGGCTCTACAATTTATTGCTGGCTTGTTGCCTCTGGTTTTGTGGGGGTTCTCCCTTTTGGGAAGCCTGTTCTTGGTGTTGCACTTATAGGTTGTTGCTGCTCAGTCGGCTGGATGCTCCCTGCCTTTGTAAGCTGGGGCCTGTTGATTTCTTCAGTTGATTGAAGACTGTTCCCCTCTAATGGTTCGGTTTGCTAGCTTATTGATGGATTGTTGCCTCTGGATTTTGGCTGTGGAGCCCTGTGCTTTGTGGGTGTTGGAAAGCATGTTGCTTTTGCTTGGTTGTGGCTATTGGAAAGCATGGTCAAGGCCGGCTTGATGATAACCGAAGTTGGTTGCTTTTTACTACATGTTCGGCTAGTGGGAGCATGTTCCCCTAGGCCTTTTGTTTTTTTATTTCGCCTTGCATGGGGTTGTTCATGCTTTGGTTTATGGGATTTATTTCCCCTTTTTGGGCCGGCTTGTCCCGGGGAGAATGTTCCCCTGCACTCGCCTTTTGTGTTCGCTAACGCTTGTTCAAGGGAGTCTGTTCCCTTTACCGGTGTATGTACAGTTCTGCTGGTTTTCCAGCTTGTATCGCAAGCTTGTCTTGCTCTTTTTGATCTATAATATTCTTACATTTGATCAAAAAAAAGAAAGAGCACTCAGCTCAGTTGCTCTCAGTTAGTGAGAAGTAAGAGAGAGAAGCTCTCTCGGTTGCAGGAAGTGGAAATTTGATTCTGTTCAGGTTCCTCCATTTTCTCGGGCAACGTTTTCATCTCTTGCTTTCTGCACTCTTTTTGGCTCTTCTTCTGGTCCCTTGGTGTCGTTTCCTCATGGCAAAATCTAAGAAAAAGTCATCAGTGTTGCGTTCTGCCCAAGAAGACTATGACTATCGTTCATCGCGACCCTCGTCGTCGAATGCTCCATGGGCCTTGAGCCGGAGTGTTTCTCCCGCTATCCAGCGCCCCTCCAGCCCCTCTCGTACCTCGCCTCCACCCTCTAATCCTCCACGAGCTACAATAGCGCTTGCTGATGTTGTTATTTCTCAACGTCTTTCTAGGGTTCGAACAAAAAATCGAATTAGGGGAATACACCACACACCCTCTCGTCGCTTCTCCATTGTCTTCTCCTCACCGCTGTAGGCCCCATGCTTCTTCCCCTGACTCATCTCAACCCCGTTGTGGTCCCCTTGGTGAGCCTGGGTCTCCTTACCCACGGCTCGGTGTTGGCAACCCCAACTTTGAGGCGAAAACCGGTGCCGCCTTGCTTCACCTCCTTCTCGTAGGCCCGGTAAAGCTCCAACGGTCGACCATCGGTCTTCCTCCCGGTCCCGCCCCACGTGTACACCCACTGTTCCTCGTCCCCTCCTCTTGTCCATTTCTCTAGTTACACGACTACATCATCTTGCACTCTTCCGGACACGGATATGGGTATGTACAAAGACCGGTGGAGGTTCACCTTATTGGGTTCATTGTCGGCAAGTTTCCGTGTTACACTTCACTCTCTTCTTTTATCAATTCTTCCCGGAAACACAATGTTAATTTCTCCATGCATGATTCCGGTTGGTTAATTTTCAACTTTGATTCCGAAATGGACATGTTAGAAGTGCTTAATGGAGGGCCTTACTCGTACATGGCCGGCTTTTGATTTTGAAAATTATGCCGAGTTTTTTGACTTTGATACCTCCGAAATGCTTCGGATGCCGTATGGATTAGATTTCCTAATCTCCCTCTTCGATCGTGGGTCCCCGATTTGCCTCTCTAAACTTGCAAGTGTGATAGGGAAACCGATTCACTTGGACACCCCAACATCCTCTATGTCTCGGTTATCATATGCCAGGGTACTAGTTGAGACTGATTTGTTAGCTGATTTGCCTGCAATGATCAACATTTCCTTGCCCAATGGTGTAAACATGACCCAGAATGTGTTATATGAATCGTTGCCACGATTCCCGCAAACAAGTGCAGACTTTGGGGCACAAAGACCTCTTCTTGTGCCACCAATTCCGGCCACAAGCGCAGAAAACGGGGTCGACCAACTCCTACTCCTTTCGGATGCTCTAATCCTTCGGCAGAGCCGAAGTCGTTGAGAAACAACCTCTTCGGGAGGAACCTCAAGGTGAGCCGGAGTGTGATCCAATGTTTGCCGAGGCCGCCGTGGGCCGGGGAGGAGAGAACAGAGATATTTCGATTGCAAGCGGGCCAAATTGGCTACACCTTCCGGTCCTCTAGGTGATCATCCTCCGCCTCTCCTCCGGTTGTGATTGTGGAAGACGAGATCATCGCTGAACTACCGCCCGGGAGGCAGTATTTGACAAGGAGTAAAGCCGCCGCCACTTCGGCCGATCGGGGAAGGCCTTATGGAAGAATCGTTCTTCCAACAATTCCTCTTCGGCCGTGTCTCCGGGCAATATAGCCTCTCGCTTCCTCATCCTCTACATGATGTCTCCCTGGTTTTGACCAAGGACTCGTTCCTTGTGCCTGTTTGGGTCTCTCGCTTGCTTTAATTTTGATGGCTTTGTCTTTTCGGTGCCGACTTTGTTAGCTTGGCTCTTGTGTGTTGTAGTTTTTCTCCGCTTCGTAGCTATTATGTTTCTTCCAGTTGTTGGTCTGATGGCCTTTGGGCTTTCTTTCCTTGCTGGATTGCTGTTCTTTCTGCCGGCTATTTTGCTTGCTGTTCTATTTGATGTGGCCTGCTAGTTGGCTTGCTTTTGCCTGCAGTTGGCTTGCAGGTTTTTTGTGTTGAGTTGCTGGTTAATTCGTTTCTTGGGTTGAAACGGATCAAATTGGCTTGTTGCCCATCTCGCGGGTTGGATGCTTTTCTTGTGTGAAGTCGGGTCGGCACTATGACCGGGAGGGTTGGAAGGTGCTTTGGTTCCTTGGTTTCGCAAGGTTTTGTGCTATGTGGTGATCGTGCATGGTCCTGTAAGGGAGAGCAACTGTTTACTTGTATTTGCATGCATGGTCGGGCTTTTATGCATGGTCGAGCCGTCGCGATGGCCGCTTGTCCCTTGGATTGTTTGTCCCGCTTGGCTTGAAGAGTCGTTGGGCCATGTCTGGCTTCATTGATTGGCCGATTCTTGGCTTTGGCTGGTTCTTTATTTGGTCGTTCTTCGACACTTGTCTCTTGTTTGGGCGAGGCAATGCATTCCGCTGTGTGGTCCCACCATTTGTCTTTTTCTCTTGGCTTCTTTAGTCGGGCCGATGCTACTTTGCAATTGGGGAGCTGTCGGCAGTGGGTCTCGCTTGGCTTGTCGGCCTCGTTGTTGGAAAGCATGTCGTCTGCTGGGTTGCAAGTAGTCTTGCTGTTGGTTTTTGGGTCTCCTAGTCGTTCTTTGTATGCTAGTTTGATTTGCCTTATGGCTTTTATGCTTGTTCAAGGGAGCTTGTTCCCTTTAGATCCAGGGAGTTTGTTCCTATATTTGTTCAAGGGAGTCTGTTCCCTTTATTTTACGTTCAAGAAGCTTGTCTTGCTTACGAATTGGTCAAAGGACTTTGTTCCTTTTTCCCCGTATTCTTGGACTCCAGCGCCTTTTTGATCTATAATATTCTTACATTTGATCAAAAAAAGAAAGAGCACTCGATCCGGGCTTCCTAGCTGGTAGTGGCTGGTTTGTGTGTCCTTGCCAAGCTGGTTCTGCTGTGGGTTCGTTATGGGACGATTAGGTGAAGGCTTGCTTGCCTGCTGGGGCTCTGTCTGGCCGGGTGAGGGTCTCTCCCCAAAGTACAGACTTTCCCCCCTGTTCTATATTAGCTCTTTCTGCAGGACTGTTTTGGCTGCCCTTCTCTTGGGCTCTCATGAAGACTGCTCTCACTATGCTCTTTCAGTTGATGCCATGGATTCCAATCGGTTGGGTGAGGCTCTCTCCCCAACTGATTGGGCTACTTGTAGTGCTCTCTGTCGTTAGCATGCTGATTCGATTAGAGGAAATTGGGGGATCTTTCCTTTTTTCGATCACTTCTAAGTGGAGAGTGCAAGATGGAGACTGTCCTAGTATCAATCAAGTATCTGATGTGGTGCAAGCCTGGTCTTCTGTAGATGATGTGCAGATAGTTCACTTCCCTTGCGTTGCTTGGATTGGTCGGGGTGATGAAGTGTGGCTGTTTTGTCGGGATGACTGGTGAAGGGAACCCTTTGGCCGGCCATGTTGGTAAGATGGGGTTGCCAGTTTAGCTGGTTCATGCACGGTTGCAGTCACTGGTGCCTATCATTGCTGCCGGTTGGAATTCATTTGGGTGAGGATCTCTCCCCAAAAGCATGTTGCTGGTCCATGTGTGGTGGCCCTCAAAGGATGCATGCTGCATTCCTTGTTGGTTCGCTGGAGTTTATTGTTTAGCTCTCTGTGCCACTAGACAGTGTGTGTATGTCTGCTGCTGCCTTAGTTGCAGGTGGAAATGCTGACTCTTTAACGTTGCAATGGCTCTCAACCGTTGGGGTGAGGCTCTCTCCTCTCATGGTTGGGATTCTGGGTACGGATGTTTGGGTGAGGCTCTCTCCCCATAACATTCGGTGGTGCGAGTCGAAGGCGGTGATGATGAGTTCACCGGGCTGGATATACTGTCTTTTTGCCGGTTGGAATCCATATGGGTGAGGTTCTCTCCCCAAAGCATGTTGCTGGTCTGCTGATGGGATTTTCTACTGTGGGCTGGACGTGCATGGTTCCTTGTGTGATGTGAGGTGATCATGCATGGTCCTGTAAGGGAGTGCAGCTGTTCTTGGCTGCAAATGATAACCCTCTTGGTCAAGTCATTGGGATGGTCCACCTCTATGCATAGTTGGCGGTAGCTTGGTGTCTCGCATGAATGGCCGGCTTTCTCTCCGCATGGCCGAGTTGCGTCGCATGGCTGCGTTTTTGTTCATGGATGAGCTGTTGTCCCTTGGCTTGCTTCTTGTCCTGCTTGGCTTGAAGAGTCGTTGGGCCTTGTGCTGACTTCGTTGGCTGATTGTTATTATTGACTTTGGCCTATCTTTTATGAGGCTGTTCTTTTGGACACCTGTATCTTGTTTGGGCATGCACTCGATTGGAGTCTTGGAAGCCATGTCTCTATAGGGCAAAGCATCATTGTTGGCTTACTGCCGCTTGATAGCTTAGGGCTGGCTGCTGCTGCTATGCAAGAACAGGTTGTCGGTGGGGTCTGTTGTTTTGCTCCTCGTCTCAGCTCGGTCTGCTGGGTTGGAAGGAGTTTCGCTGCTGGTTTTTGGGTATCTAGCCGATGTTCTCATTGTATGCTAATTGTTTTGCCTTTGGGCTTTGATGCTTGTTCAAGGGAGCCTGTTCCCTTTGATTCTGTTGATCCAGGGAGCCTGTTCCCTTAGTTTCCTATTCAGCAAGCTTGTCTTGCTTATGGTTTGTACAAGGGAGTTTGTTCCCTTTGCCTTCTGTTCAGCAAGCTTGTCTTGCTTTTGATTTGGTCAAGGGACTTTGTCCCCTTTCCTCTGTATTGCTGGTTTCCAGCGCATTTTTGATCTATAATATTCTTACATTTGATCAAAAAAAAAAAAAAGAAAGAGCACTCAGTCTGCATTGATGAACCTCTGCGCCTTGGATATTTAAGTTGTTCGGGTGGGCTCCTGGTCGAGTGCTATTGGCTACTGTCTTCCGCATACCCGCATGGAATGGCCCTTGGCAAGCTGTCGGCTTCCCTCCGGGTCGGGCGTTTTTAGTGAGCCGATGGGCTGTTTTTGTCTCCATCTCTGTTCTTGTTGCTCCGCATGGTTACTCTGTCTCTGTCCTTGGCTGTCAGTGCTATGTTTTTCTTCTGCTGATTTTTTGGTGATGCGTCCAACATGGATTAGCTGAGGTGGTATGTTCCCCTGTTCCTATCTTTGCGTGCGCTGTGATAGGCCAAGTTGCTCCAATGCTTGAGGAAAGTTTGTCTTGTGTTTTGCATGGTTCAATGGGCGGCTGCTTTGGCTTTGAAATGCTGAAGCTGCCTTATCATTTTTAGTGGATGTCAGCTTGTGAATCTGCATGGCTCGGCTCTTCTTGTTGGAAGTGAGTTTCATTTGTCTTCTTGTTAGCTCGCAGTGTGGCTCTTGTTTGTCTCGTGGCTTGTCTATTTTTGGTTTTTTTTCTCGGGAACCTGTTCCCAGGATTATTTTGGTTTGGGTCCCTGTTGCCCTTTATCTGTATATTTTTAATTTTTAGTTTGCTATTTTTGTAGCTCGTTACATTTGATCTTAATATATATTCTTACATTTGATCAAAAAAAAAAAGCACTCAGTCACTTGGATGCTCAGCTTAGTATCTCAGAATCCTTCATTTCATTTTCACCCGAAATGCAAGCCACTTGGCATTACTCATCTCTCTTTCGCTGATGATGTTATCTTTTTATGCCGAGGGGATAGGTGTTCAGTTCAAATCCTCCTCCAGCAACTGGTGCTCTTCGGCCAAACATCTGGCTTGGATATTAATACTTCCAAATCATCAATTTATTTTGGTGGTGTTGCTGTAAGTCTGAAACAAGCCATTTTGTTAGATATTGGTTTCTCCGAAGGCTCCTTTCCTTTCGGTATCTTGGTGTGCCTCTCGGCCCACATAGACTTCTTGCAAGTCGGTTCTCACCGCTTATCCACAAGCTAGAAGCGGCTATTCAAGCATGGGTGGGTAAACATCTTTCATACGCCGGGTAGGTCGGAGCCGATTAAGTCGGCTTTATATGGTATGGTGCAATTCGGGTTAGCATTTTTCCTATGCCGTGTGCTTTGTCATCGGGCAAATTACTTGTCTCTGTCGAAACTTCCCGTGGGACGGGAGATATATGCCGAAAGTAGTCTCCGCTCTTGTGGCACGGAAAACGGTTTGCCCGCCAAAGAATGAGGGAGGTCTCGGGTCCGCTTAATATTCAAATCAGTAACAACAGTTTCATTGCCAAAAGCCTAGGGAACATCCACCGTAGCGGGATTCCATCTCGGATACGATGGATACACCACTACTATTTACATGCCAGCTCCATTTGGAATGTCCAGAGTCATAAAGCTTCGTCACCACTGTGGAAGTCTATCATTCTTCTAAAGAACCAGCTTGTCCAGAGCTATGGGATTCATCTAGTAGTTATTGATCTAATGGTCGACTGGGAGCGGAGAGAAGGTGGATTCACTTTCAATGCCTATGCTTCACTTAGGCCCTAAAGTTCAACTGTTCCCTGGGAGAAGATAGTGTGGGAGCAATGGTCTCGCCGGATGTAACTTCATATTATGGCTAGCTATGCTTGGGAAGCTCCGAACTAGAGATAGGCGAGGTTCATTCCCGCTGGTACATTCGCACCTTTTGTACAAGGAAGAGGAGAGCCATGGACATTTGTTTTTCGGTTGCATTTGGACATCTTCTCTTTGGAACAAGATTAAAGCCTGGTGAATATAAGCAGCGTATGGCCACTCTCAAGAGTGCGGTGAGAGGTCTCGCCTTCAAGAAAGAAGAATGTAGAGGCAAGAATGCGCAGAGCCTCTCTTAGCATGATAGTATACTTGATATGGGAGGAGAGGAACAAAAGAATTTTTGAGGGCAAGAGTACCTTACCTGACCTTGTCTTTCGGAAATTTCAAATTCTCTTCTTCATGGTTCTCGCATTTCCACGAGAAAAATCACACACACATCAATGTTGCCTGGTGATTTCTCTTTTGGATATCATAACGGTGTTGTGGCTATAATGGCGTAGTCGTGGTCCCGTCGCTTTGGGTACTCGATTCAGCCTGCTGTTTGTCGAGCATGATCCTTCGTGGCTCTTCCAAATAAGGGGAAATGTGGGGGTGGATTGTAGTCAGTTCGTTTGGCAAACCTTCTTAATTTGCCCGTTCTCTTTGGTTCATTAAATACTGCATGGTGTTGCATGGCATTCTACGTTGTATTTATTACCGGTCGGGGAGGAACAACTCGATTGGCATGCGCCTTAATGGCTATGGATATAATGGGGTTCTAGAAATGCTTGTTTGTTTGTTCGTTTGGCTCTCTTATGCATGTGCATGCGGGAATTTTACGTAGAATGCATTAATGCAACCGAACTTGCATGTGTTTTGATTGGCTGAAATCGAGCATTTATTTTGGATGGGAGGGAGCGCCTCGATTGGCCATTTCCTTCCCGGTGTCTTGCAACAAGTAATTCTGCATGAACTTGCATGTGTTTTGATTGGCTGGAGCTATAGTGTCTTGGCCTCCTTTGTTGGCTGAGTGCTCTTTGGACACTCGCTCTTTGGACTCAGTTATTTCGATGGCATTGGTCTGTCTTCTTAGTGGGCCGATCTTTGGGCACCCGTTCTGTGTTTGGTTACCTCTTCATTCACCGTGTTTTATTTGATAGTAATGTATGGCCTTGCATGGCATTTCCTTGGGAGCATGTTCCCGTTTCAGTTTACTTTAGTTTCATAGGTTCGGGAGATTTTTCTCTCTTTGGCCTCACTTGTACAAATTTTTTTTGTTCTTGCCGGGTCACTGGCCTTGTTACTTTTGATCTATAATACATACTTACATTTTGATCAAAAAAAAAAAAAAAAAAGAGCACTCGGTCCGTACGCCAAACAATGCTATGGGACACAAAGGGAGCGGTCAGTCTGCCCAGCAGACTCTAGATCCACTGCAAGCAGAGGTTGAAGCTGTCACTGGTGGCTGGGAAGTGGTAAAGGGGAAGAAGTCAAACTCCAGACACAAGGAAACATCTATGACTGCTGCTCCCCAGAGGGTAACAAGTAGCACTAAGGACAAGGAAGTGGCATGCAAGCAATAAGGGCAAGGAAGTGGCATGCCCAACGGATGTTAGAGTGCGGGGTGATGAATCTCTTACTCATCCGAATACCAGTAATGAAGGCAGGGCAGGTTCAACTGTGGTTTTGATCAGAACGGAAGAGCAATCTTGTGAAGGCACTTCGCCGGGCTGCGTGTCGGGACGGGGAGAAGGTTTGTAATGAGGCCACACATGCGGCTCCTCCGGCTTCTTCGGTTGTGGTTACAAGGAGTAGCACTCGGAAATCGGGTGGTAGTGGTAGGAGGCCTCCCATCCCTCCTCAACCATGTTAGTCCACTTTGGAATGTGAGAGGGCTCAACAGCCCTCTCAAGCAACATGAGGTAGTAAGCCTCATGAGGAAGAATAAAGTGGATGTTTGTGGTCTTGTTGAAACAAAGCTGGCTTCCTCAGCAGTTTCTTTTATGCACAAATTCCGGTTAAGGAATTGGGAGTTTCTTTCTAATGTTACAGCAACCAATAATGCACGCATCTTGGTCTTTTGGAATCCCTCCACTGTCAAGGTGGAGCTTATTGATTTTACTGCCCAAGGACTTCATGTCGGCATCGGTAGCTTAGTGAACCAATATACTTTTGTTGCAACTTTTGTCTATGGCTATAATACGTTATTGCTCGCAGAGCTCTCCCGGAATGACCTGCGAAATGGAGCTCAAATTCCCCCGGATTATTCTCGGTGACTTTAACTCACTATTATCTCAAGAGGATAAACACAATGGAGAGCCCGTATCCTCATATGAAGTTTTCGACTTTAGAACCTGTTGTTCTATGTTAGGCCTTTCGACCTAAACTTTACAGGGTTGCAAATTCACCGGACAAATGGGAAGATATGGAGCAAAATTGACAGGTCTCGGTGAATCCTTATTGGTCGGGTCTTCAACGATCAGTACATGTGCACTTCAACACCCCAGGTGCATTCTCAAATCATTCTCCCATAGCAGTTCGCATTGGTCCTCTTCATCAGAGAAATCGTGCCAGCTTCAAGTTCTTTAACCTGTGGGCTGAGCATCAAGATTATAAGTCACTCCTATTGCGAAATGGCATGCAACACTGTTCACGGCTCTCCAATGTATGTTTTATGCGAGCGGCTCAAGCTACTAAAAGCTCCCCTGAACGGCTCAACAAGTTACACTTTAGACACATTTCGAGAGAGTGCGCAGAGCTGAGGCCGACCTGGAGCAGCACCAAGTTCTATTGCATAATGACAAGGACAATGAACATTTGTTGGCTCAGGATAAAAAGCTTCGCTTGGACCTTGTCAACCTTAAATCAGCGGAGAAAATGTTTTACTGACCGGAAATTGAAATGCAACTTTTTCAAGGACTGTGATAGAGGGACCAGCTTTTTTCATGCCTTGATGAGTCACAGACACAAGAAGAACTTCATTTCTGCCATTCGCTGCAATAGTGGATCACTCACGACATCCATGACTGAGGTGGGGGATGTCTTCGTCAGCTACTACCAGCAGCTCTTGGGTTCTTCACGAGCCACTCTTCCCCTAGATGAGACCGTTGTCTGCTGTGGTCCTCGTCTTGATGCCACCTCACAAGCCTCTTTGTTAGTCTTTGTCTCAAATGAAGATATTAAAAAGGCCCTTTCCAAGCATTGGTGATCATAAATCCCCGGGGCTCGACGGGTATTCATCCTTCTTTTTCAAGAATTCTTGGGATGTGGTTGGGCGGGATCTATGTCTTTGCGGTGCAAGATTTTTTCCAATCAGGGCGGCTTCTAAAGCAGATCAACCATTCCATCATAGCACTAGTGCCGAAATCGCTCATGTTACTACGGCTAGTGACTTCGGGCCCATTTCCTGTTGTAACGTTGTTTACAAAATCATTTCAAAAATCCTAGCTGACACGTTGGGGCATGCTCTTGATGGCATCATCAGCCCCATGCAAAATGCCTTCCTGGATGGTCGCTGCATGGCTGATAATATCAATCTTTTGCAGGAGCTTCTCAGGCAATATGAAAGGAAAAGAGCCTCCCCTAGATGCCTTATAAAAATTGATTTCAGGAAAGCCTTTGACTCAGTCCAATGGGCATTCTTACGGCAGCTACTTCTCCTCCTTGGCTTCCCTGATAGATTTGTCCATCTGGTGATGACTTGCGTGGAAACGACTTCATATTCAGTGGCTGTCAATGGGGAGCTGTTTGGATTTTTCCCCGGAAAATGCGGGGTGCGGCAAGGGGATCCCCTCTCGCCATATTTATTCATCACTCGCATGGAATATTTCACTAGGATGCTCGACTTAGTATCTCGAATCCTTCATTTCATTTTCACCCGAAATGCAAGCCACTTGGCATTACTCATCTCTCTTTCGCCGATGATGTTATCTTTGCTATGCCGAGGGGATAGGTGTTCGGTTCAAATCCTCCTCCAAAGAATCTGGTGCTCTTCGGCCAAACATCGGCTTGGATATTAATACTTCCAAATCATCAATTTATTTTGGTGGTGTTCTTGTAAGTCTAACAAGCCATTTTGTTAGATACTGGTTTCTCTGAAGGCTCCTTTCCTTTCAGGTATCTTGGTGTGCCTCTCAGCCCACATAGACTTCTTGCAAGTCAGTTCTCACCGCTTATCCACAAGCTAGAAGCAGCTATTCAAGCATGGGTGGGTAAACATCTTTCATACGCTGGTAGGCTGGAGCTGATTAAGTCAGTTTTATATGGTATGGTGCAATTCTGGGTTAGCATTTTTCCTATGCCGTGTCTTTGTCATCGGAGCAAATTACTTGTCTGTCGAAACTTCCCGTGGACGGGAGATATATGCCGAAGTAAGTCTGCTCTTGTGGCATGGAAAACGGTTTGCCCGCCAAAGAATGAGGGAGGGCTGGGTGCCTTAATATTCAAATCGGTAACAACGGTTTCATTGCCAAACGGCTTTGGAACATCCACCGAAGCGGGATTCCATCGGATACGATGGATTACATGCCGGCTCCATTTGGAATGTCCGAGTCATAAAGCTTCGTCACCATTGTGGAAGTCTATCATTCTTCTAAAGAACCGGGTTGTCCGAGCTATGGGAGTCATTTAGTAGTTATTGATCTAATGGCCGACTGGGAGCGGAGAGAAGGTGGATTCACTTTCAATGCCTATGCTTCACTTAGGCCCCAAAGTTCAAGCTGTTCCTCGGGAGAAGATAGTGTGGGAGCAATGGTCTGCGCCGAGATGTAACTTCATATTATGGCTAGCTATGCTTGGGAAGCTCCGAACTAGAGATAGGCGAGGTTCATTCCCATTGGTACATTTCCGCACCTTTTGTACACGGGAAGAGGAGAGCCATGGACATTTGTTTTTCGGTTGCACTTGGACATCTTCTCTTTGGAACAAGATTAAAGCCTGGCTGAATATAAGCAGGCGTATGGCCACTCTCAAGAGTGCAGTGAGAGGTCTACCTTCAAGAAAGAAGAATGTAGAGGCAAGAATGCGCAGAGCCTCTCTTAGCATGATAGTATACTTGATATGGGAGGAGAGGAACAAAAGAATTTTTGAGGGCAAGAGTACCTTACCGACCTTGTCTTTCGGAAATTTCAAATTCTCTTCTTCATGGTTACGCATTTCCACGAGAAAAATCACACACACATCAATGTTGCCTGGTGATTTCTCTTTTGGATATGATAACGGTGTTGTGGCTATAATGGCGTAGTCGTGGTCCTGTTGCTTTGGGTACTCGATTCGGCCTGCTTTGTTTGTCGAGTATGAATCTTCGTGGCTCTTCCAAATAAGGGGAAATGTGGGGGTGGATTGCGGTTCGTTTGGCAAACCTTCTTAATTTGCCCGTTCTCTTTGGTTCATTAAGTACCGCATGGTGTTGTATGGCATTCTACGTTGTATTTATTTCGGGCGGGGAGGAACAACTCTGATTGGCATGCAGCTTAATGGCTATGGATATAATGGGGTTCTAGAAATGATGTTTGTTTGTTCGTTTGGCTCTCTTATGCATGTGCATGCAGGAATTTTACGTAGAATGCATTAATGCAATTGAACTTGCATGTGTTTTGATTGGCTGAAACCGAGCATTTATTTTGGATGGGAGGGAGCGCCTCTAATTGACCATTTCCTTCTCCGGTGTCTTGCAACAAGTAATCCGCATGAACTTGCATGTGTTTTGATTGGTTTGGAGCTACGGTGTCTTGGCCGCCTTTGTTGGCGAGTGCTCTTTGGACACCTGTTCTTTGGACACACTGCTCTTTGGACTCCAGTTATTTCGATGGCATTGGTCTGTCTTCTTAGTGGGCTGATCTTTGGGCACTGTTCTCTGTGTTTGGTTACCTCTTCATTCACTGTGTTTTATTTGATAGTAATGTATGGCCTTGCATGGCATTTCCTTGGGAGCATGTTCCCGTTACAGTTTACTTTAGTTTCATAAGTTCAGGAGATTTTTCTCTCTTTGGCCTCACTTGAACAAATTTTTTGTTCTTCTTCGGGTCACCTGACCTTGTTACTTTTGATCTATAATACATACTTACATTTTGATAAAAAAAAAAGAAGAAAGAGCACTCAGTGCTATTTGGAAAAGTTCAATTCTGGCTCAACATTTTTCCGTTGCCTGAGGTGGTTCTTCATCGCCTCACCAATATCTACAGGAATTTTTTATGGACGGGGAACATTGGGAGAAATGGCTCAGCCCTGGTTGCATAGAAGTTTCTCTGCCTGCCTAAACTTGAAGGAGGTCTGGGTCTCTTTGACTTTAAAGCTCGTAACAGAAGTTTCCTTACCAAGCAGCTTTGGAATCTTCATCTCAAAACGGATTCGGTGTGGATTCGTTGGGTCCATCACTATTATTTAAACCATGAAGATGTCTGGACGATTCAACCCCATCAACACTCTTCCCCTCTGTGGAAGTCCATTCTTTCGGTCAGGGACCTTCTTTCCCTTCGTTGTGGCGGTACAAGGGAAACTATTCAGTTGATGACCACTTGGGATACAAATGCAGGCCCTTTTCTTGCCCATGCATACCAATTCCTTAGACCTGTGGGTGCACCTATTTCGTGGCATCGAGTTGTTTGGGAGCAATGGTCCTTACCAAAATATAGTTTCATTCTATGGTTGGCTACTTTGGGAAAACTCGCACTCGGGATCGCTTACGATTCATCCCCATTGACCCCACTGTGTATTCCGTCGACGGGAGGAAGAATCTCACGATCACTTATTCTTTCTTTGTGGATGGCCAAATCGTACGTGGTCAGTTGGTCACGGCACTGGTTGCGGTTAAGCAGGAATATGCACTCCTTGTCTAGTGCTCTTCGTTGGTTACACCCTCACAAGAGGAGTATGCAAGCTCGCATGAACAGGGTTTCTCTTGGCTTAGTGGTTTACTTAATTTGGGAGGAGCGTAACCGAAGAGTATTTGATGGGAATTCAAGAGATGTTAATTTAGTCTTCCGAAGATTCCAAGTCCTGTTCTATGTCATCTTCCACTTTCATGAGAGGGATCACTCTTTACGCAAGTGGGTTGACGGACTTGGGAGTGTTCAATGCGGTCTGGGTCCATTTCTCTTCATTAAGGAATCCATGCTGGCTGTTGTTCTTGACTGGTTCCTCATTGGTGTGCTGAAGCTTATTTGCTTGTCTGTTCACTCCTCCTTGGCCCGTTCCATTTATTCTCTTTTATTTGCTTGTGGTTCCTTTGTTTGCTTGGCTTGCATTAGGCTGAAGTTTATTGTTTGGGCGTGCATGGAGTACTGTTGCCATGCATGAAAATTTACGTGATGAAGCTTCTTGTCGGGCCCACCCCTTTGGTTTTTACATTCTCCCTGTGTTTGGTGCTCATGGTTTATCCTTGAGATTCGTCAATATCTGCCTGCATGGCTCATGCATTCTGGATTCAAGCTACTGGGGTTGTCCTCCTCTCTGCATGGGGGAAGTTCGGTGTCATTGCATGATTGGCTGGCGTTAGCTCTTCATTTGAGCTGTTGAATCTTGGTTGGTTCCTCTATCCTACTAGGCTGGCAGAGCTGCCCTTATTTGGTTGTTCTCTCTGTCTTGGCTTGGCTGGCTAGCCGCCATTGTTGACTCTGGGGGTTGTCAGAAGCTTGTCTTGTGGCTCGGCATGACTGGCTGGTTCTTTCCTTTGCATGGTTGAGCAGTGTCTGCCTGCAAGAACAGTTGTCCTTTGTGTTGTGTTGTTCTGCCTTGACTGGATGCTTGCTTGGATATGCATGGATTTTGCTTGATTTCTCGCCCCCGCAATGATCAACACTGCTTTTGGGTATTCAATTTGGTTTTGGCTGTCACCTGGGCATATGTTATTGGCCAATGTCATCCTCGCTCCTGCGTGGACAGGCTCCTGAGCTGTTGGCGTGTCGGTGTCTCTTTGGCTGGGGGACACATGGTGCTGCAGGTTTTTGGAAGTGTTAGGCTGAAGCTGCTTTAAGTTTGAAGAGATGTCGGTTCGCTCGTTCTCCATGGCTTGACTTGGATTCTGGCTTTTTGAGCTTGGTGTCTTCTTCCACACTCGGGCTCTTTGTCTCTTCTGTAGAGTTGTTGTCCTCCTGGCTGGAAGTGTCTCTACATGATTGGTTGTTTCGGCTCGGCTGGCTTGCCGCTGGGGTTTTGGCTCAAGTCTGCCTTCCTTTTGTTGCTTTCGGTGCTGTTTGTTTTGTGTAATTCACTTGTAATAGTTTCTGTCTCCTTTGGTTATAATTGAAGGTGTGTTTCCTTTGGTTATAATTGAAGGTGTGGTTAGATCAGTTTTTCTGGTTGTGCTTGTTGGGAGCCTGTTCCCTCAAGCCTGTTCTGTACAGTTGTTTCTCTGGCTAGCTGGTTCTTTTTCCAGCTAGTCTGAAATTTTTGATCTATATACTTCTAACATTTTATCAAAAAAAAAAAGAAGAAAGAGCACTCAGTAAGTAGTAGAGAGAGACACTCTCGGTTATAGTGAGAGAAGGTGGCTGTGTGTTGCACGGTGTTCTGGTTCTCTCCTTAAGTACCGATTCTCTTCTACTCTTCTACGTTTGCTACTGTTCTCACTATGGTTAAATCAAAGCAGCGCTCTGTATCTCGTCGGTCTGGTGGAGAGGACTTCGCACTTCAACCACCGGTCCGTGCTCCCTTGAGAAAGCCTAGGGTTCCCCTTCGGAGTCTTTCTCCTGTCCACTCGGACTCAGCGTCCTCAACTCAAGGTCTTCCTCCCCGCCCAAGACTGACATTTGGGGACTTTGCTTCAATTCCTCTTGAAGCTAGGGTTTCTGCGAACAACCATCACCGATCCAGTTCCTCTTCTTCCTGTGCCCGCAAAGGGCTTTCTCACGGGGGTTCTCAGGTGGTTCCGTTGGCTCACTCTGTGGGATCTAGGGCTCTGCCATGCGATGGGTCGCTTCCTTCTCCTTCTCTTGGAGCTCCGGTTGCCAATTCCCCTCCGGCCCTAGATGACCAACAGGCTGTATCGCATAATGTACCAGGTTCCTCTTATCTTCCTGGACTTGTTCATTTCCCTAATGTTTCATCCACAGCATCCTGTAAATTTTTAGAATCTGATGTATCACCCATAGATGAGAAATTTGCGTCTGATTGGGTTTGTTGTGGGTAAAAGTCCTGGTTATACTTTATTGTCCCAATTCATTGTTCAAAGCTGGCAATATCATGCTACTCTCATCATGCATGATTCGGGATGGTTAGTTTTTGAGTTTCTCTCTGAATCTGCTATGCTGGCCACTTTGGGTGGGGGACCATATGCAGTGTATGGCCGGCCATTAATCTTGCAAGTCATGCCAGATTTCTTTGACTTTTCTCCTCCTGACTTGACAAAGATTCCCTTATGGGTGCGTTTTCTGAACCTTCCTATTCGGTCTGTGGACCCCCCTATGCTTGTCCAAACTTGCCAGTGTGATTGGCAAGCCTTTGTATTGTGATGAACCAACATACGCCAAGTCTAAACTGTCGTATGCTCGTGTTCTCATTGAGGTCGATTTGCTTGGTGCTTTGCCCGATTTGGTTTCTGTTCAGCTTCCCAATGGCTCCACTTTGGGTCAGCAGGTTCTCTATGAATCACTTCCTCGTTTCTGTAAGAACTGTGCTTCCATGAGGCATTCCACCTCCTCGTGTAAGGATAACCCCTCTAAACACAAGCTCAGCTCTTCAGACGGCCAAACAGCTGCCTCTCCCTCTATAGTTAAATCAACCGATGCTCCTCCACCCTAGTCTGGCTCCTGCCCCTTGAATGCTCCATTAGCTGCCTCTCCGCCCAAGGGGGCTAACCCTTCCCCTTCCTAGAGGCTACCATCCCCAGGCCGGAAGCGGACCAAGATGACTAAGGTTTCTTCTGCAGCTGGTCCTCCTCCATGTCAGGGCCCCCCTGGATTTCCACCTTCCTGGTAGTTCTTCAACTGCTCCTCCGCTCCCCCGGTTACACAGCAACATTTGGGTCAACCGACCTCTCGCACACTGCCCTCTTCTACTAACTCAGAGGAGTCGGCTCGTACTGCACCTATATAAATCCTTGTGGCATTGCAGCTCTATGGTGGCTCTTCCGCTACCTTGAGCTCATTCCCAAAGTAGGCTTTTGAATGTTTTCTGTTTCAGGGTTGCTTTGCTTGGCAGGTTCTGTATCTTGCTGCCTTAATTGGTTGTGATGGCTACTTCAGCTTGACATTTTGTATCTCCTTCAGCAATGCTTTATTGGCTGCTGAATTTGTAGTTTTGTTGTTGTTGTCCTGTTCTGCTTGTGCGCCTACTGGTAGGGCTGCGGTAAAGCAGTCCATTGTTGCATCTTTTGTTAGGCCTTGTGGGAGCATGTTCCCTAGCTCAGTTTTTTCTTTGTCCTGCATGAGGGCTGTTCATGCTTTTGCTTTTCCTTTTGGGTGTTGTCCTCCATTTTGGTCGCTATTTTGCTGTCCTTTGCTGTTGGTTGGATGGCTGTGGGGCCTGGCTGTCTCCTTGTGCTTGTCTCCTGTTGATTGCTCCTCTGCTGGATGTTGTTGTCTTGTGCATGTGTAACAACCCAGTTTTTTTTTTTTTTATATATATATATATATATGTAATCAGCGAACCTGATCCCTCACATCATCAAAATACAATCCATACAAATCAACATTTCATTTAAAAGTGAATCTTACATAAACACGTAATGTTATGGCTGCATGATTAAAAGTTCATATTAAAAATATACACATATACACATGAGTTTGCATTCCTATCCAACTAATAGCCATTACAAACTTAAACAAAAAGGATCTAATAAAAGTTATACATTCAGTACATTGATTCATACAAAATACAATTGTGATTTAGAATTCATCTACATGATCCCTTGCAAAAGTAGGTCCCCGTGTATCGGGTTCCCTAGACATCTCATGGGTGTGACGTCCCTGCAGCAGTACAAAACATTTAAGAGAATGAAATTACTAAATAATAATAATGGAAATTACTAAATAATAATAATGGTAACTAAACGATCAATGCGTTAAGTGAAGCATTCTCATTTATAATTTCTTCATGTACTTGGTATAAACAACTTGTAGTGTATATAAATGCACCAATTTTTGCAATCAACCATAATCTTAAACCCGGCTATCCTCTTAAGGCATCATTTGCTTGAGGTTAACCATTCACTCACCCCGGTCATCCTCTTCGGATGCCATTAGCCGAAGCTAAGCATTCATTTGTCCCGGCCATCCATTCGGATGCCATTAGCCAAGCTAATCATTCATTTGTCCCGGCCATCCCTTCGGATGCCATTAGCCGAAGCTAATCATTCTTTGTCCCGGCCATCCATTCGGATGCCATTAGCCAAAGCTAATCATTCATTTATCCCGGCCATCCATTCGGATGCCATTAGCTGAAGCTAATCATTCTTTGTCCCGGCCATCCATTCGGATGCCATTAGCCGAAAGCTAATCAACCATTTGTCAACATTTAAGCGTTCGACGATCTAATATCAGTTCTAACACAATATGGTAATAATCATGTTAAAGTATTTCATTAATCAGCGTATGAAAAAAAAAGGTGCAAGTCACCTACCTGCTCCACCTGTGGGTTGTTCTTGTCTTGACGATGGTCCAATCCCGACCGCACCACCTACGACATCAACGGTCATAAATCAGCACATTTATATTTTTGAATCACATTCGTCACCACACTTATTTCAAGAGTTCATATGTTCACATTCAAGTGTTCCACATTTTACACCATCATACTATGAAATTGTTACTAGCATTTAAGTCATTTTTGCCTAGGAGGCTTATTTTAGAAATCGGCAGCGAAAACTTGTTCGCTGCAGGCTGCCCAATTCGGCAGCGAAAACTGTTTCGGTGCAGGCAGCTAGTTCGGCAGCGAAAACTGTTTCGCTGCCGACAGCCAGTTCAGCAGCGAAAACTGTTTCGCTGCTGGCGCCACAGTTTCGGCAGCGAATCACAATTTCGCTGCAGCCAACACGGTTTCGGCAGCGAATCAGAGTTTCGCTGCACAACACACAATTCGGCAGCGAATGCTAGTTCGCTGCAGAAGACTCAGTTTCGGCAGCGAATGCTAACTCGCTGCAGCTGACACAGTTTCGGCAGCGAATCAGAGTTTCGCTGCACAACACACAATTCGGCAGCGAACGCTAGTTCGCTGCAGAAGACTCAGTTTCGGCAGCGAATCATAGATTCGCTGCAGCTGACACAGTTTCGGCAGCGAATCAGAGTTTCGCTGCACAACACACAATTCGGCAGCGAACGCTAGTTCGCTGCAGAAGACTCAGTTTCGGCAGCGAATCATAGATTCGCTGCAGCTGACACAGTTTCGGCAGCGAATCAGAGTTTCGCTGCACAACACACAATTCGGCAGCGAATGCTAGTTCGCTGCAGAAGACTCAGTTTCGGCAGTGAATGCTAATTCGCTGCGGCCGACACAGTTTCGGGAGCGAATCAGAGTTTCGCTGCACAACACACAATTCGGCAGCGAACGCTAGTTCGCTGCAGAAGACTCAGTTTCGGCAGCAAATCATAGATTCGCTGCAGCCGACACAGTTTCGGCAGCGAATCAGAGTTTCGCTGCACAACACACAACTCGGCAGCGAACGCTAGTTCGCTGCAGAAGACTCAGTTTCGGCAGCGAATCACAAATTCGCTGCAGCTGACACAATTTCGGCAGCGAATCAGAGTTCCGCTGCACAACACACATTCGGCAGCGAACGCTAGTTCGCTGCAGATGACTCAGTTTCGCAGCGAATCATAGATTCGCTGCAGCTGACACAGTTTCGGCAGCGAATCAGAGTTTCGCTGCACAACACACAATTCGGCAGCGAACGCTAGTTCGCTGCAGAAGACTCAGTTTCGGCAGCGAATCATAGATTCGCTGCAGCTGACACAGTTTCGGCAGCGAATCAGAGTTTCGCTGCACAACACACAATTCGGCAGCGAACGCTAGTTCGCTGCAGAAGACTCAGTTTCGGCAGCGAATCACAAATTCGCTGCAGCTGACACAGTTTCGGCAGCGAATCAGAGTTTCGCTGCACAACACACAATTCGGCAGCGAACGCTAGTTCGCTGCAGAAGACTCAGTTTCGGCAGCGAATCATAGATTCGCTGCAGCTGACACAGTTTCGGCAGCGAATCAGAGTTTCGCTGCACAACACACAATTCGGCAGCGAATGCTAGTTCGCTGCAGAAGACTCAGTTTCGGCAGCGAATGCTAACTCGCTGCAGCTGACACAGTTTCGGCAGCGAATCAGAGTTTCGCTGCACAACACACTGGTCGGCAGCGAACGCTAGTTCGCTGCAGAAGACTCAGTTTCGGCAGCGAATCATAGATTCGCTGCAGCTGACACAGTTTCGGCAGCGAATCAGAGTTTCGCTGCACAACACACAATTCGGCAGCGAACGCTAGTTCGCTGCAGAAGACTCAGTTTCGGCAGCGAATGCTAACTCGCTGCAGCTGACACAGTTTCGGCAGCGAATCAGAGTTTCGCTGCACAACACACAATTCGGCAGCGAACGCTAGTTCGCTGCAGAAGACTCAGTTTCGGCAGCGAATCATAGATTCGCTGCAGCTGACACAGTTTCGGCAGCGAATCAGAGTTTCGCTGCACAACACACAATTCGGCATGAACACACACACCACACATGCTTTAACAACCCCAGCATATACACTGTCACTAAGTTCCAGCAGAATACACACATTGAAACCATCAATTTCTGCACCTAATCCTTCAACAAAATCCCAGCAAAACACACTGAAAACCATCAATTTCAGCATATAATCTTTCAATAAATTCCAGCAGAACACACACATTAAAACCATCAATTACAGCATATAATCTTTCAATTAATTTAATTTTAATTTAATTTTTTTTGAACAGTAACTGCGTCGCTGCCGATGCAGAAATCGGCAGCGAAAACTGCGTCGCTGCCGATGCAGAAATCGGCAGCGAAAACTGCGTCGGCAGCGAAAACTGAGATCGGCAGCGAAAACTGCGTCGCTGCCGATCATGAAATCGGCAGCGAAAACTGCGTCGCTGCCGATCCTGAAATCGGCAGCGAAAACTGCGTCGCTGCCGATCCTGAAATCGGCAGCGAAAACTGAGATCGGCAGCGAAAACTGCATCATCAATTTATATATATACCTATATTTTCTCTTGGGTGTTTACATTCTCCCCCCCTTTAATATGAATTTCGTCCTCGAAATTTAAGGGGTTTCACACTTCATACCTGGTAGTTCAAATAAATCGGGGTACTTTTTCCTCATCTCGGCCTCCCTCTCCCAAGTTTCCTCTTCTATTTGAGCATTTCGCCATAAGATTCTGACAATGGGGATCTTTTTGTTCCGTAGCTCCTTCACTTCTTGATCTAGTATCCTTATGGGCCTCATTTCCAGTGTTAAGTCTTCCTTGACTTCTACTGGGACTTGGGGTATAACTCCGGCGGGATCCACGTCAGCTTTCCTTAATAGGGAGACATGGAACACATCATGGACCTTGGCTAACTGTGGGGGCAAGTCCACTTTGTAGGCTACTGGTCCTACTCGCTGTAAGATTTTGAAGGGTCCGATGAAGCGGGGAGCCAACTTCCCTTTCAATCCAAACCGTAACATGTTCTTCCATGGGGCTACCTTTAGGAACACCTGGTCCCCCGTATTGAACTCAAGAGGTCTTCTCCTCACATCAGGCATACTTCTTTTGTCTATCTGTGCGGCTTTGATGCGATCCCCGATAGTTCTCACTTTCTCCGTGGTGACTTGGACCAACTCGCGCCATATAACTTCCGATCCCCAATTTCCTCCCAACACAAAGGAGTTCCGCACCTCCTACCATACAAGGCTTCATATGGGGCCATCCCTATTGTGGCTTGGTGACTATTGTTATACGTGAACTCCACCAATGCCATGTGTTCCTCCCAGTTTCCTCCAAATTCTAGCACACAGGCCCGTAATAGGTCTTCCAAGACTTGGATGACTCTTTCTGATTGGCCATCCGTTTGAGGGTGAAACGCAGTGCTCATATCCAATCTTGTCCCCAAGGCTGTTGTATGCTCGGCCAAAGTCGAGAGGTGAACCACGGGATCTCGATCCGATACAATGGACACCGGAATCCCATGAAGTCGTACCACCTCATTTATGTAGATCTTGGCAAGCTTGTCCACCGAGTCGGTCATCTTTATAGGTAAGAATAGTGCGGATTTCGTCAACCGATCTATGATGACCCATATCGCGTCATTTCCTTTCCTCCCTTTGGGAAATCCCCGACACGAAATCCATGGTGATCATCTCCCACTTCCACTCCGGAATTTGTAATGGTTGTAATGGTCCCGCAGGCCTTTGGTGTTCAACCTTGACTTGTTGACATATCCCACACTTTGACACATACTCGGCTATTTCCCTTTTCATATTAGGCCACCAATAGAGGTGTTTCAGGTCTCGATACATCTTAGTGCTGCCAGGATGTATGGAGAACTTGGACTCATGTGCTTCTTGTAGAACCATTCGTTTGACTGTTTCATCATTAGGCACGTACAACCGTTGTCCCATCATCAAGGATCCATCATCCACCACTCGGAATTTCATTTCTACCCCGGCCTCCACATTCTTCCTCATCTTGGACCCAACCTTGTCATGGAATTGGGCTTGTAGTATCCGTTCCCGATACGTTGGTCGCACCAATAGTTGGGCTACCAAACCACCTCCGGCATTAATGTCCAAATCTACACCCATCTCTTTCAATTCCACCAATTGCCGCTCCTTTCCCACTGTTAACCTTCCCAGGGTGGCTTTATTTTTACGACTGAGGGCATCTGCCACCACGTTTGCTTTTCCGGGTGGTATTCTATGGTGCAATCATAATCCTTAATGAGCTCTATCCACCTTCTTTGTCGCATGTTCAACTCCTTTTGCGACATCGGATACTTCGAGCTCTTATGATCGGTAAAAATTTGGGTTTGAGACCCATACAAATAGTGTCTCCATATCCTCAAGGCAAATACTACAGCCAACTCCGGTGTCGTGCACCGGGTAGTTCTCCTCATGAGTCTTTAACTGTCTTGATGCATAGGCGATCACCTTCCCATGTTGCATCAGAACACACCCCAATCCCTTCCCCGAAGCATCACTATAGACCACAAAACCTTCGGTCCCTGAGGGAAGGGTTAACACTGGAGCAAGTGGTGAGCCTCCTCTTCAATTCTTGGAAGCTTTTCTCACATTCTTCCGACCACACCCATTTCTTATTCTTCCTAGTTAGCCGGGTCAAAGGGGTAGCAATCGGGGAAAAACCTTCAATAAACCTCCGATAGTATCCCGCAAGTCCCGGAAGCTACGTATTTCGGTGACCGAAGTCGGTCTTTCCCATTTCAAGACTGCTTCGACTTTTGGGGGTCTACGAAAACACCTTCAGCTGAAATGACGTGTCCTAGAAACGTCACTCTCTTCACCAAAATTCACATTTACTCGTTTTGCATATAATTGGTGATCTCTCAAGGTTTGTAAGGTTTGCCTCAAGTGCTCTTCGTGCTCCTCGAAAGAATTCGAGTACACCAGTATATCATCAATGAATACCACCACAAACTTATCAAGGTACGGTTGGAAAACCCGATTCATCAAGTCCATGAAGAGGGTCGGGCGTTTGTCAACCCGAACGGTAGCACCAAAAATTCATAGTGTCCGTAACGAGTTCTAAATGCGGTCTTTGCTACATCCGCTTCTCTAATCTTCATCTGATAGTACCCTGATCTCAGATCTATCTTCGAAAATGCCCTCGCCCCCTTTAATTGATCGAACAAATCATCTATCCGAGGTAACGGATACTTGTTTTTCATTGTTATTTTGTTCAAGCGCCGATAGTCAATACAAAGTCTATGGGTTCCATCTTTCTTTCTTACAAATAGGACCGGTGCTCCCCAAGGGGAATTACTTGGGCCGTATAAACCCTTTGTCTAACAATTCTTGTAGTTGAGTCTTTAACTCGTTCAGTTCACGCTGGAGCCATCCGGTAAGGTTGTTGGGCTATGGGTGGGACTCCAGGAAAAGTGTCTATGGACACCTCCACCTCTCGCTCTGGGGGTAGTCCCGGTAGTTCTTCGGGAAACACATCTGGGAATTCCTTCACCATGGGAATATCCTTCAGTCGTGGACCTTCATCATCAGAGTTTAAGATGTATGCGAGGTATCCCATACATCCCTTTCTTAAAAGTTTTTGGAATTGTTACCACCGATATTAAGGCAATCGGTTTGAGAATTCTTTCTCCTTCAAAAATCATCCTCTCACCCTTAGGGGTTTGGAAAGTAACAGTTTTAGCATAACAATCTATGAGAACCTTGTATTTACTCAACCAATTCATGCCTAGGATTATGTCAAAATCATGCAGCTCTAAGGGAATCAAGTCTACTGTTTCATACCCGGATAGACTAACCCCCACATCCACATACACAATATTTGTTTCCACCATGTTTCCCATGGGAGTTCCAATTAAGAATCCCTTCTCTACTATTTCTACTCCCTTTCCCGGTTTAGTGACAATTCTCTTAGCAATGAATGAGTGGGTGGCACCGGATCAAACAACACATGCACATTAAAACCATTTAATAATAGTGTACCTGCCACCACATCCGATGCGATGCCACGACCTCCTCCCCTGTGTCGGGTGGAAGACCCTCCCCGGGGGTCCGATCATTTTGTGCTCTCGGTCTCCCTCGACTAGAGTTTGCTCCCGATTGAGAAGATCTCACCGGCCTATTCACGGTGATTATTTGTTGGTGGCTCGACGGGCCGCCTATAGCTTTATACTTGTCCAGTGTTCCTTTTAGGGCAGTCCCTCTTGAAATGACCTCTTCCACCACAGTAATGACACCCTTGACTCAAATACTGGCAATTCCTCCACCTATGACCTTCTCCTCTCGCACACAAAGCATCGCCGGGGAAGCGAGCGGTCCCGGGGTGTTTTTGTCCACATTTCCTACAAAAAGGGTAGTCAACACCCTTGCGGTCCCCGGTCCCGGTTGAAGAGTTTTCCCTCGAGTGCGACTGTCCAACCATCACTCTCCCACTTGATTGTTGGTGAGGCGGAAACATCAAACTCTCCTTTTTCTGTCTTGCTCAAACACTCCACTTTTTCCTTTCTTCGGGAGTGGTGGTCCGTCATTTGAAATAGTCCCCCTCTCTCTTTTTGCCTATACCCCGATGTCCCCCTTGGCTTTCTCCAATGCAAGCCTCTAGAGCTTGGGCAGCCTCAATCAACTCTCTCACAGATTTAAACCGCAAGGCGATCAATCCTTGTTTCAAATCCTGTCGCAAACCATCTCTCAACTTCTCAATCATATGTTCCTCTGTCGGCACATAGTGTGGGGCGAACAATGAGAGATCATGGAACCTCCTTTCATACTCCAATACCGACATATCCCCGCTTTGCTGCAACTGGGGGTACTCCCTCTGTCTGGTTAGGCCTCCCGCCTTCCCGTTTGCTCCCGTAGTTTCCCCCTGCAAGGTTTCGGGTGGTATTATCGGAGCATGAGATGTCGTATCATCCAAGGGATCTTCGTCTTGCCAACCTTGGGCACCTTGGTTCCCGCCCCTCCTTTCTAAGGAGGGCGGCTCGGTCGTGTCCCTCGCCGGGTGCGTACCATCCCGAAATTTCACCATAGCAATGCAATTATCGGTGATCCTCGGGATCCGGACCGGGGGCTCTCGATACCAACAAGTAACAACCCGGTTTTTTATATATATATATATATATATGTAATCACCGAACCTGATCCCTCACATCATCAAAATACAATCCATACAAATCAACATTTCATTTAAAAGTGAATCTTACATAAACACGTAATGTTATGGTGCATGATTAAAAGTTCATATTAAAAATATACACACATAGACATGAGTTTGCATTCCTATCCAACTAATAGCCATTACAAACTTAAACAAAAAGGATCTAATAAAAGTTATACATTCAGTACATTGATTCATACAAAATACAATTGTGATTTAGAATGCATCTACATGATCCCTATTGCGATGTCGCGGTCACACAAATTAATTACCCTAGCTTAAAACACAACAGATAGTATAGAGCAAGCAAGGGGTCGATCCCACGAGGAAGGTTTAGTTCGGATTTTTATGCTATACGTTATGGAATTGGGGGGGTTTGATTTGCAATGATCTTAAACTATGGTAGAAATTAAACTAACAAACAAAATCAATTAAAACTGAAATATATCAAGAAAACAAACCTTGGTCGCAAGCACACATCCACCTACGTAAATCGAACCGATCCTTGAAACGAAACTTGACTTATATTCGAATTTTTATCTTTTCTTAACATTGGTTAATTAACGGATCCGCCGTATAACTAACCCTAACCAACAAATAATCACGGTGTCCGCACTAATGATTTAATCCGATGGATGACCTTAAGATCTAGATAAATTCATTAATCTTAACAACCAAGTTGTCAGCTTGTGTTGCTTTGATTGAATGTTCTCCCTAAGTTTAATAACGTAGTTCCACTACAATTATCAAGCTTAGTTGCTTCACAAGTTTATATACCACAACTCCGGTTTTGATATCAAACTTAGCAATAGATTGTTCACAATAATAACTTAGAGTCCGCTCTAGCAATTAAGATAAACAATCATAGAAAATATGCATAGGAAAACAAACATAGTCATTCATAATACAAACCGAAAATAAATGGAAGAATAAATCTCACAGTTCTTGAAATCAAGGTGTTTGTGTCCTTGCAACCAAGAAAACGAGCTTAGCCTTGCATATCTATTGAACAACTACTCCTAAAGATGAAAGAATACATGATTTCTAATTTGTAGAGGGGAGAGTTTGTGTTTCTTCTCTTATGGCTGCCACCCTTCTTTCTTTGATTCTACTGCACTCTCTCTCCCTCTCTCTTGGCTCTCTCTTGGCTCTCTCTTGGTTCTCTTAATATCATGAACTTAGCCGCCTATTTATACATAAATTGTAGGTAAGAAAAATCAAAGTTCAAGTGTGAACATCAAGAGATGGTGGTAGTGTGAAGGCGGGCATTTGGCGGTGGTGGTGGTGGTGGTCGGGTCTGGTTGATGGTTTGAGGTTGGTGGCTTGAGGTTGGTGGCTGCCTTCCTTGACCTTCTGGATTGATTTACTTGAGGAGCTAAATTTCTGAAATTAAAACTTGGATGTCGGTTTTGATGCTTCGGGATGTAATTTGGATTCGTTTCTTCACGAAACCTGATTGCTGGCAGAATTCAGCTGTCATCTTTGAAAACTCATATTTCCCTCATATGACATCGTTTTTGGCTGAAATTTGGAGCGTTTATAGAACATTGAGTCAGGAATCCAAAACAATTGAGTTTGCATCAATTGGATATCTACAGCTCCAGATATTGAATTTTGAATGGACAAAGGTCAACACTGGCAGAATGCGAGTTTTGACTTTGAAGGATGTGATTTCCATGCTCTTTGTCATTTTATTTTTCTTCACTTGGATTTCCAGAAAGTTATGGATGTTATCTTTCTAATGCCACTGGAATCACTTCGTTTTGACTTTTAAAACTCACGCTCGCACAAAACATCGATCGAACATCAAATCTGCCAATTATCTTCAATTTACTCCTTTTGCATCTTTCATCTAAAGGTGCCTTCAAAACATAAAACAAAGAATATCAAGACATTTTATACATAAAACAATAGGCAAAACACTAGTTAAATGTGAGTGAAACTATCGAATAATATGGTTACATCAAATACCCCCACACTTAGCTCTTGCTCGTCCTCGAGAAAGGATAGATAAAATCAAATTGAAAATAACTATGATCAATCTCTTAATCTCCCATCAATGTACAAGAATATATGCATTATAAACAAGAATACAATCTAGAAAGATAAAGAGTATAAATTTTTATGAATTCATTTACATGCAAACTTCAAAACTCAATTAATTGTTAGGATTTAAATGAAATCTATGCCATGTCAAAGTGATAGGTCCTCTCATTGATATACACTCCAACACTCACGTGTTTAGGGCTTATGTGTTTAAATCTCTCAAATTCAATCAAAGAATATGTTCTACCATAAGCTTGCTCTTCAATCTCATCTCCATTACTAACATATTACAAGCAATGCATGAATCAAAAGGTCTTATTTTCCGTTTGTAATGGGGCTAGGGTTAAGGTGAGGTAAAAGAAAGTAAAAGGAAAGGTTCAAACCAAAGAAAGTAGAGCATTTTGAAAAATGATACTTCAAACAAAATATTCTATCAAAACACATAAATTTTTCATCTTTAATCACTAATGCTTAACTTCTTTTGATTTCAAGCTCTTTCAACATAAAATCTTAAGAATATAAAGGAACACTTTTTTTTTTCTTTTTTTTTTGTTTTTCACGTTTGGCAACTTTGTCCATCTTTTCATCAAGCATCACTTCTTCTTTCTTTTTCACATAATTTCCAACTATAATTCCATGAGATATCACAAGTATATGCTCTACTAATCCTTGGCCAGGGGAAAAGGAAAACATATAAAAAGTTAAGGCTTATACATGGATAAAGCAAAGAAAAGATAAACAAGCTCAAAAGAGGTTCACTAAGGATAATATGCTTCGAGTTGGCTTTTTGGTTCAAGTGGTTAAAATTTCTAATGCCTTTATCATCTTCATGTACACATGTAATGTGAATGTAATTTCAACAAGATATGAAGCAAGTTCTAGAAATACATATCATTGAAAGAATGCACAATAAAAAAAAATATAATGTTGAAGGCTCAAAAGCTTGCATTGGTATAACACTATAAAGTCAACATGACATATTCTCAAAGTCAATCCCTAAAACAATTAAATCTTAAAATTGGCATGCACACTCATTCATTTGATTTATATCTTCATCTATCTCAACTAATTCTCATATATAATACTCGTATTCTCAAAAATCAATGGGAGTTCTAAAGATCAAACATAATTTTTTTTTAAGGATAACAAAGAAAACGAAAATAAGAAAACCAAAAGAAAACGAAAATAAGAAAACCAAATTCTCCCAATACCCCCACACTTAAAACACAACATTGTCCTCAATGTTGAAATAAAAGAAAAGGAATATAGGAGAATGACAAAAATAAAGTAAACTGCGAAAAATAAAAGATAAGGAAAAAAAGAAAGCAAATCTGATTTTTTTTTTGTGATGGGTTGCCTCCCATGAAGCGCTTTTGTTTTATGTCATTGGCTCGACATGTTGCATGTTCATTCTTCATAGATTGGTTCAGCCTAACTCCACGGAGAGCGGTGAGTTTCTTTGTCCAACCTTCATAGAAAGGTTTCAAGCGATGCCCATTGACCTTGAGTACTTTGTTGGTTTCTAAACTTGTAATTTCAACTGCACCATAAGGAAAAATATTAGAAACAACAAATGATCCAATCCAACGAGAGCGTAACTTTCCAGGAAAAAGTTTCAAACACGAATGATAAAGAAAGACTTTGTCTCCAACATGAAACTCTTTTCTTGTAAGCATTTGATCATGAAGATTCTTGGTCTTTTCTTTATAAATCCTTGCATTCTCATAAGCATCATTTTGTATCTCTTCTAATGTGGTTCCAGTCTTTTTAGGTACCAAAAGTATAGACGCCACCCATTCACCGTCCGTGATGGGGGAATGACTTTTGCATCATGGAGGACAATTTGCAAAGCTTGCAAAGCCAATGCTGATTGGTACACGCTTTGGGGAACACATATATGCCTCTCCATCTCTTTTATCTTCGTAAAATCATAGCCATAGCTCAAAGCTACGCTTAATCCATCCTTACAATCAAAATCAAAAACTTGCTTGCACACACTTATCAACTTGGTCATAGCATGTGATAGAATAAACATTGCTATAAGGATATTTCATTGCATCATGAAAATTAAATTCAATCTTTTCATCTCCTACTTCCATAGACAAAATATCCTTACCACAATCAATCTTTGTATTGGCAGTTTTCAAGAATGGTCTCCCAAACAATATAGGAGTCGTTGTTTGATGAATCACAAGAATCATGTTCCATATCAAGAATATAAAAATCACATGGAATAACCAAACTATCAATCTTGACTAGGACATCTTCTATCACACCAAGTGGATAAACAAAACTACGATCTCGCAAGTTGTAATACAATGCTAGTTTTATTCAAAGGTTCCAGACTAAGAGAATCATAAACATGTTTAGGCATAACACTAATGGATGCACCTAAATCACATAAAGCCCTTTTAAAACTAGCATTACCAATAACACATGGGATAGTAAACGCACCTGGGTCTTTTTGCTTCAAAGGCATATTCTTTTGAACAACAAGCAGATACAACTTCACCCATACTTACCGTTTCGTGACCTTTTAGTTTGAAAGCTCTCTTGGTAGTACACGAGCTCCTTCAAGAATTTGGCATACTTGGGAATTTGCTTGATAGCATCAAGCAAAGGAATGTTGAGTTCCACTTTCTTGAAAACCTCTAAAATCTCTTTTTCTTTGTCTTCTTTCTTTGACCTAGAAGAATTCACAGGAAAGGGTGGAATTGTTTTAAAACTAGAATTCATTGATTGAGGAATTACCTTTGGAGTGTTGGTCGTTATTTCAGTTTGGGAAGGAGAAGGATGTTTCTTCTTTGTACTCAATTCGGTTTCTATCTCTTCTTCTTCCTCCATCTCAATTTGTTTTGACCTTTGTCTTTCAAGTTCTTTCCCACTTCGCAACATTATTGCACTAACATTCTCTTTTGGATTCAAAGCTTGGGAGGGCAATTTTCCATTCATTTGTGCCTCCAATTTCCCTACACTTGAAGCTACTTGCCCCATTTGCTTTTCCAAGTTGTGAATACTTGACCTTGTTTCTGTTGAAAAGACATGACATTTTGTTGTAAGGTCACGGTGTTAGAAGCCAAAGTTTTCATCATCTCACGAAGATCATCATTGGATGACGACCCCATAACATTGGAGTTTGTGAATGGAGGAGGGGGTTGTCTTGCTTGATAATTCTGTTGGGATTGAAATCCATGGGGATGGAACTGTCGGCCTTGATTGCTTTGTTGAGGTGGGTTCCCATAGCGTAAGTGTAACGACCCGGCTTTCTAAGCCCAAAACAATAGTAAATTTTTTTTTTTTTTTTATATATATATATATTTAATACACATGGTGCCGGTAATCAAAGAACTTGAATCCTTACATCATCAAAATACAATCCATACAATCAACAGTTCATTCAAAAGCGAATCTTACACAAACACATAATATTAAGGTTGCATGATTTGAAATTCATATTAAAAATATATATACATGGACATGAGTTTGCATTCTTATACTACTAATAGCCATCACAAATTTTAAACAAAAAGGATCTAATAAAAGTTATACATTCGGTACATTGATCCCTACAAAATACATTGTGAGTTAGAATGCATCTACTTAATTCCTTGCAAAAGTAGGTTCCCGTGTATCGGGTATCCTAGACATCTCGTTGGTGTGACGTCCTATGCAGCAAAGACAAAACATTTAAGAGAAAACAAATACTTAATAATAGTAATAATAATGGTAACTAACGGCCTAGCAATTAAATAAGCATTAACATTTATAATTTCTTCATGTATTTGATGTAACAATTAGTAGTACATATAGATACACAAGTTTTCAAATGCCATTCGCCGAAACTAGTCGTTTATTTGTCCGGCTATCCATCCGGATTCCATAGCGATAGCGTCGTCATTGCCAATCCTAAAATCGCCAGTAGAAACTACATCGCTTGCCGATCAAGGAATCGGCATCGGAAAGCGGGTCATTGCTGATTTACGATCGGCGCGGAAACTAGGTCGCCATTGCCGATTTACGTATCGGCGGTGAATACTGTGTCGCTGCCGATCCAGAATCGGTAAGCGGAGGCTGCGTCACTGCCGATCCACAATCGGCAGCGAAATCATCCCTTTTTAACCCGGCCATCCATTCGGACGCCATTAGCCAAAGCTAATCATTCTTTGTCCCGGCCATCCATTCGGATGCCATTAGCCGAAGCTAATCACTCTTTTGTCCGGCCATCCATTCGGATGCCATTAGCCGAAGCTAATCACTCTTTGTCCGGCCATCCGTTTGGATGCCATTAGCCGAAGCTAATCACTCTTTTGTCCCGGCCATCCATTCGGATGCCATTAGCCGAAGCTAATCACTCTTTGTCCCGGCCATCCGTTTGGATGCCATTAGCCGAAGCTAATCACTCTTTTGTCCCGGCCATCCATTCGGATGCCATTAGCCGAAGCTAATCACTCTTTGTCCCGGCCATCCGTTTGGATGCCATTAGCCGAAGCTAATCACTCTTTTGTCAACAATTAAGCGTTCGACAATTTAATAACGGTTCTAACAATATGGTAGTACTCAAGTTAAAATATTCCAAGATTCAACGTATGACAAAGAAAGGTGCAAGTCACCTACCTGTTCCACCTGTGGGTCGTTCTGTCTTGATGATGGTCCAATCCCGACTGCACCACCTGAGACATCAATGGTCACAAATCAGCACAGTTGTATTTATTTTATTTTTGAATCACATTCATCATCACACTTATTTCAATAGTTCACATGTTCACATTAAAGTGTTCCCTATTTTACACCATCATATCATGAAATTGTTATTAGCATTTAAGTCATTCCTGCCTAGGAGGCTTATTGTAGGAATCGGCAGCGAGAACCGGTTCGCTGCGGGCTGCCCAATTCGGCAGCGAGAACTGGTTCGCTGCGGGCTGCCAGTTTGGCAGCGAGAACTGCACCGCTGTTGGCGCCACAGTTTCGCTGCACAACGCACAACTCGGCAGCGAATATCACTTCGCTGCAGGAGGTTCAGCTGCGGCAGCGAAACAGAATTTCGCTGCGCAACACACAAATCGGCAGCGAATATTAATTCGCTGCAGCAGGTTCAGTTGCGGCAGCGAAACAGAATTTCGCTGCGCAACACACAAATCGGCAGCGAATATTAATTCGCTGCAGCAGGTTCAGTTGCGGCAGCGAAACAGAATTTCGCTGCGCAACACACAAATCGGCAGCGAATATCAAATCGCTGCAGGAGGTTCAGTTGCGTCAGCGAAACAGAATTTCGCTGCGCAACACACAAATCGGCAGCGAATATTAATTCGCTGCAGCAGGTTCAGTTGCGTCAGCGAAACAGAATTTCGCTGCGCAACACACAAATCGGCAGCGAATATTAATTCGCTGCAGCAGGTTCAGTTCAGTTGCGGCAGCGAAACAGAATTGCGCAACACACAATCGGGAGCATCAATTTCAGCACAATCATCACAGTAGAACACATTAATTCCAGCAACAAACATCACAGCAGAACACATTAATTCCAGCAACAACATCACATTAATTCCAGCAACAATCATCACAGCAGAACATATTAATTCCAGCAACAAACATCACAGAACACATTAATTCCAGCAACAACATCACATTAATTCCAGCAACAATCATCACAGCAGAACATATTTATTCCAGCAACAACATCACAGCAGAACACATTAATTTCCAGCAACAACATCACATTAATTCCAGCAACAATCATCACAGCAGAACATATTAATTCCAGCAACAACATCACAGCAGAACACATTAATTTCCCCTAGTTAAAGCCGGCCCTCTACCATGATTTGTTAGATGTTCTGAAATTGACTTTATTTCACTTTTGTTTGCTTGTTCTCTTAGTTAATTTCAGCTTCCTTCACAGCTGGCTTAGGTCTTAGATCAATTCTTTTCTTAGGGTTTTTCTTCTTCATTTTCGTTTTTTGATCTTACGGGGGAGAGGAAGAGAGTTTCATGACCCATACCTTCTGAATTTAACTAAGTTTGAGGAAGGTTTGACACTATTCAGCTGCTGGTTCTCCTCCTTCTTTTTCCTCTCACGTTCTTCCGGCTCTCTTTTTTCCTCTCCTCTATGCAGCTGCCCACTCCTCTCTCAAGGTCTCATCTCTCCCTCACAAGTTCACAAAGTAATCTCTACTGGTCTGATTTACGTTTCTGTTGTGAAAGGGGAAGGGAAGAACGGCATGCAGCTGCTGGATTTGGAAGAAGATGGGTCATTCTCTCTCCCCTCTTTGTATTTATACTACCCATCCAATGAAATGGGTTGTTTGGGGGTTGGTTT
The DNA here is from genome assembly GCA_019202695.1 of Populus x sibirica. NCBI lineage: Eukaryota > Viridiplantae > Streptophyta > Magnoliopsida > Malpighiales > Salicaceae > Populus > Populus x sibirica. The sequence continues at coordinate 38,417 of JAGMVL010001653.1, forward strand.
AGGTGTGTCCTTATCCTTGTTTGGTTTATCTAAAACCAGTTTTACCCCTCCCTCCCAGCTCTGCGTCACTGTTCATTGAGAAATCGGCAGCGAAAACTGCATCGCTGCCGATTTCTGCATCGGCATCTGCGTAGATCGGCAGCGAAAACTGCATCGCTGCCGATTTCTGCATCGGCAGCCAAAACTGCGTCGCTGCCGATTTCTGCATCGGCAGCGGAAACTAGGTCGCTGCCGATTTCTGTATCGGCAGCGAATACTGTGTCGCTGCCGATCCAGAATCGGCAGCGGAGTGCGTGCGTCTGCCGATCCAGAATCGGCAGCGGAACTGCGTCGCTGCCGATTTCTGCATCAGCAGCGAAAACCGCATTCATCATCATCCCTCCCTCTCTCTCTAAATATATATATATATATATATATATATATATATATATATATATATATATATATATTTTCCTTTGGGTGTTTACATTCTCCCCTCCTAAATATGAATTTCGTCCTCGAAATTTAAGAAGTTTTCACACTCCATACCTGGTAGATCAAATAAATTGGGGTACTTTTTTTCTCATCTCGGCCTCCCTCTCCCAAGTTTCCTCTTCTACTTGAGCATTTCGCCATAAGATTCTAACGATGGGGATCTTTTTGCTCCGCAACTCCTTCACTTCTTGATCTAGTATCCGTATGGGCCTCAATTCCAATGTTAAGTCTTCCTTGACCTCTCTGGGACTCGGGGTAGAACTCGGGCGGGGTCGACGTCGGCCTTCCTTAACAAGGAGACATGGAACACATCATGGACCCCGGCTAACCGTGGGGGCAAATCCACCTTGTAGGCCTTTGGTCCAACTCGTTGTAAGATTTTGAAGGGTCCAATGAATCGGGGAGTTAACTTCCCTTTCAATCCAAATCGTAACAAGTTCTTCCATGGGGCTACCTTCGGGAACACCTGGTCCCCCGTACTGAACTCGAGAGGTCTTCTCCTCACATCGGCATACTTCTTCTGTCTATCCTGTGCGGCTTTGATGCGATCCCTGATAATTCTCACTTTCTCCGTGGTGACTTGAACTAACTCTGCGCCATATAACTTCCGGTCCCCAATTTCTTCCCAACATAAAGGAGTTCTACACCTCCTACCATACAAGGCTTCATATGGGGCCATCCCTATTGTGGCTTGGTGACTATTGTTATAAGTGAACTCCACCAATGCCATGTGTTCCTCCCAGTTTCCTCCAAATGCTAGCACACATGCCCGTAATAGGTCTTCCAAGACTTGAATGACTCTTTCCGATTGGCCATCCGTTTGAGGGTGAAACGCGGTGCTCATGTCCAATCTTGTCCCCAAGGCGTGTTGTATGCTCGGCCAAAGTCGAGAGGTGAACCTAGGATCTCGATCCGATACAATGGACACCGGAATCCCATGAAGTCGTACCACCTCATTTATGTAGATCTTGGCAAGCTTGTCCACCGAGTCGGTCATCTTTACAGGCAAGAATAGTGCGGATTTCGTCAACCGATCCACAATGACCCATATCGCATCATTTCCTTTTCTCCCCTTGGGAAATCCTGACACGAAATCCATGGTGATCATCTCCCACTTCCATTCTGGAATTTGTAATGGCTGTAATGGTCCCGCAGCCTTTGGTGTTCAACCTTGACTTGTTGACATATCCCACACTTTGACACATACTCGGCTATTTCCCTTTTCATATTAGGCCACCAATAGAGGTGTTTCAGGTCTCGGTACATCTTAGTGCTGCCAGGATGTATGGAGAATTTGGACTCATGTGCTTCTTGCAGAACCATACGTTTGACTGTTTCGTCATCAGGCACGTACAACCGTTGTCCCATCATCAAGGATCCATCCTCCGCTACTCGGAATTTCATTTCTACCCCGGCCTCCACATTCTTCCTAATCTTGGATCCCACCTTGTCATGGAATTGGGCATGTAGTATCTCCGTTCTCGATACGTTGGTCGCACCAATAATTGGGCTACTAACCCACCTCTTGCATCAATTTCCAAATCTGCACCCAACTCTTTTAATTCTGCCAATTGCCGCTCCTTTCCCACTGCTAAGCTTCCCAAGGAGGCTTTATTTTTGCGACCGAGGGCATCTCGCCACCACATTTGCTTTCCCGGGTGGTATTCTATGGTGCAATCATAATCCTTAATGAGCTCTATCCACCTTCTTTGCCGCATGTTCAACTCCTTTTGCGACATCAGATACTTCAGGCTCTTATGATCGGTAAAAATTTGGGTTCGAGACCCATACAAATAGTGTCTCCATATCCTCAAGGCAAATACTACAGTTTGCCAACTCCGGGTCGTGCACCGGGTAGTTCACCTCATGAGTCTTTAGTTGCCTTGATGCATAGGCGATCACCTTCCCATGTTGCATCGAACACACCCCAATCCCTTCCCCGAGGCATCACTATATACCACAAAACCCTCGGTCCCGAGGGGAGAGTTAAGACTGGAGCAGTGGTGAGCCTCCTCTTCAATTCTTGGAAGCTTGCCTCACATTCTTCCGACCACACCCACTTCTTATCCTTCCTAGTTAGTTGGGTCAAAGGGGTTGCAATCGGGGAAAAACCTTCGATAAATCTCCGATAGTATCCCGCAAGTCCCGGAAACTACGTATTTCGATGGACTGAAGTTGGTCTTTCCCATTTCAAGACCGCTTCGACTTTTTGAGGGTCGACAAAAACACCTTCGGCTGAAATGACATGTCCCAAAAACATCACTCTTTTCAGCCAAAATTCACATTTACTCAATTTTGCATATAACCGGTGATCTCTCAAGGTTTGTAAGGTTTGTCTCAAGTGTTCTTCGTGTTCCTTGAAAGAATTCGAGTACACCAAGTATATCATCAATGAATACCACCACAAACTTATCCAGGTATGGTTGGAAAACCCGATTCATCAAATCCATGAAGAGGGTGGGGCGTTCGTCAACCCGAATGGTAACACCAAAAATTCATAGTGTCCGTAATGAGTTCTAAATGCGGTCTTTGCTACATCCGCTTCTTTAATCTTCATCGATAGTACCACGATCTCGGGATCTATCTTCGAGAATGCCCTCGCTCCCTTTAATTGGTCGAACAAATCATCTATCCGAGGTAACGGATACTTGTTTTTCATTGTTATTTTGTTCAACTGTCGATAGTCAATACAAAGCCTATGGGTTCCATCTTTCTTTCTTACAAATAGGACCGGTGCTCCCCAAGGAGAATTACTGGGCCGTATGAACCCCTTGTCTAATAATTCCTGTAATTGAGTCTTTAACTCGTTCAGTTCTGCTGGAGCCATCCGATACGGTTGTTGGGCTATGGGTGGGACTCCAGGAAAAGTGTCTATAGACACCTCTACCTCTCGCTCCGGGGTAGTCCTGGTAGTTCTTCCGGAAACACATCGGGAAATCCTTCACCACGGGAATATCCTTCAATCGTGGACCTTCATCATCGAGTTTAAGATGTATGCGAGGTATCCCATACATCCCTTTCTTAACAGTTTTTGGGCTGTTACCACCGATATTAGAGCATTCGGTTTGGGAAATCTCTCTCCTTCAAAAGTCATTTTCTCGCCCTTAGGTGTTTGGAAAGTAACAGTTTTAGCATAACAATCTATTAGTGCCTTGTATTTACTCAACCAATCCATGCCTAGTATTATGTCAAAATCATGCGGCTCTAAGGGAATCAAGTCTACTTGTTTCATACCCGGATAAACTAACCCCCACATCCACATATACAATATTTGTTTCAACCATGTTTCCCATTGGAGTTCCAATTACAAACCCCTTCTCTACTATTTCTACTTCCTTTCTCAATTTAGTGACACTTCTCTTAGCAATGAATGAGTGGGTGGCACCCGGATCAAACAATACATGCATATTAAAATCATTCAACAGTAGTGTACCTGCCACCACATCCGATGCAGCCCGGCCTCCTCCGTGTCGGGTGGAAGACCCTCCCCGGGGTCCGATCATTTTGTGCCCTTGGCTTCCCTCGACTGGAGTTTGCCCCCGATTGAGAAGATCTCACCGGCCTATTAACGGTGATCGACGCTGGTGGCTCGATCGGGTCGTCTATAGCTCGTACTTGTCCGGTGTTTCTTTTGGGGCAGTCCCTCTTGTAATGACCTTTCCCACCACAGTAATGACACCCTTGGCTAAGATACGCGGTTCCTCCACCTATGACCCTCTCCTCTCGCACACAAAGCATCGCCGCCCGAGAAAGCGAGTCCCCGTGGTGTTTTTGTCCACATTTTTCACAAAAAGGATAGTCAACTCCCCTGCGGTCACCGGTCCCAGTTGAAGAGTTTGCCCTCGAGTGAGACTGTCCCGCCATCATTCTCCCACTTGACTGTTGGTGAGGCGGTAATATCAAACTCCCCTTCTTTCCGTCTTGCTCAAACACTCCACTTTTTCCTTTCTTCGGGTGCGGTGGTGGTCCGCACTGAAATAGTCCCCATCTCTCTTTTTGCTTATACTCGATACCCCCCTTGGCTTTCTCCAATACATGCCTCCGAGCTTGTGCGGCCTCAATCAACTCCCTCACCGATTTAAATCGCAAGGCGATCAATCCTTGTCTCAAATCCCGTCGTAAACCATCTCTCAACTTTTCAATCATATGTTCCTCTGTCGGCACATAATGTGGGGCGAACAATGAGAGGTCATGGAATCTCCTTTCGTACTCCAATACCGACATATCACCTTGTCTTAATGCCAAGAACTCTTGTTCTTTCACCTTGCGATGATACTTGGAATAAAACCGATTCTCAAACTCGTCTTGAAATCACTCCAAGTTAGGGTCTCGATCGCACGCCTCAGTGAACCTGTTTCCCACCATGTCATGGCCCTATCGAGATAGTAATTGGGATGCACAATTTACCCTCAAACCCTCGGGTATGCTTATTTGAATCATTGTCTTTTCTACCTTCCCGATCCATCTTCCAGCTATATCTCGCATCTTGTTCCCCCATATACGGTTCCCTGACCCATTTCCCTCATACTCTTGACTAGTCGCACCGGTGGTACCACATTATCCATGGTCGTCTCTGGTCGTAGGGGCCTTGGTGGATTCTGCGTGGTAGGGGTGGTTTGTGCCGCTGAATTAGCCATGCCTTCCATCACTTGCTTTAACTATTTGTACAAGGAGTCCCGCATCTACATATTGTGGGGGCACACTAGTTGGAACAGTAGATGGTTGTGCTTCCGGTCTTTCTCGCTGCTCCGTTGCGACTGGGGGTGTTCCCTCTGTCTGATGAGGCCTCGGGCCTTCTCCTGCCATCGTATCTTCCCCCTGCAAGGTTTCGGGCGGTAGTATCGGAGCATGAGATGCCGTATCATCTAAGGGATCTTCGTCCTGCCAACCTTGGGCACCTCGGTTCATGCCCCTCCTTTCCAAGGAGGGCGGCTCAGTTTGTGTCCCTAGTCGGGTGCGTACCATCCTGAAATTCATCGCAACAACACATTTATTAATGATCCTCGGGATCCATACCAAGGGCTCGATACCAATCGTAACGACCCGGCTTTCTAAGCCCAAAACAATAGTAAATTTTTTTTTTTTATTTATATATATATATATTTAATACACATGGTGCCGGTAATCAAAGAACTTGAATCCTTACATCATCAAAATACAATCCATACAATCAACAGTTCATTCAAAAGCGAATCTTACACAAACACATAATATTAAGGTTGCATGATTTGAAATTCATATTAAAAATATATATACATGGACATGAGTTTGCATTCTTATACTACTAATAGCCATCACAAATTTTAAACAAAAAGGATCTAATAAAAGTTATACATTCGGTACATTGATCCCTACAAAATACATTGTGAGTTAGAATGCATCTACTTAATTCCTTGCAAAAGTAGGTTCCCGTGTATCGGGTATCCTAGACATCTCGTTGGTGTGACGTCCCTAGCGAAGTACAAAACATTTAAGAGAAAACAAATACTTAATAATAGTAATAATAATGGTAACTAACGGCCTAGCAATTAAATAAGCATTAACATTTATAATTTCTTCATGTATTTGATGTAACAATTAGTAGTACATATAGATACACAAGTTTTCAAATGCCATTCGCCGAAACTAGTCGTTTATTTGTCCCGGCTATCCATCCGGATTCCATAGCGATAGGCTGCGTCGCCGCCAATCCTAAAATCGGCGGCCGAAACTACATCGCTGCCGATCAAGGAATCGGCACCGAAACTGGTCGCTGATTTAGTATCGGCGGCGGAAACTAGGTCGCATTGCCGATTTACTGATCGGCAGTGAATCTTTGTGTCGCCGCGATCCAGAATCGGCGGCCGAGGCTGCGTCATTGCCGATCCACAATCGGCGGCGAAATCATCCCTTTTTTAACCCGGCCATCCATTCGGACGCCATTAGCCAAAGCTAATCATTCTTTGTCCCGGCCATCCATTCGGATGCCATTAGCAAAGCTAATCACTCTTTTGTCCCGGCCATCCATTCGGATGCCATTAGCCAAAGCTAATCACTCTTTGTCCCGGCCATCCGTTTGGATGCCATTAGCCGAAGCTAATCACTCTTTTGTCCCGGCCATCCATTCGGATGCCATTAGCCGAAAGCTAATCACTCTTTGTCCCGGCCATCCGTTTGGATGCCATTAGCCGAAGCTAATCACTCTTTTGTCCGGCCATCCATTCGGATGCCATTAGCAAGCTAATCACTCTTTGTCCCGGCCATCCGTTTGGATGCCATTAGCCGAAGCTAATCACTCTTTTGTCAACAATTAAGCGTTCGACAATTTAATAACGGTTCTAACAATATGGTAGTACTCAAGTTAAAATATTCCAAGATTCAACGTATGACAAAGAAAGGTGCAAGTCACCTACCTGTTCCACTGTGGGTCGTTCTGTCTTGATGATGGTCCAATCCCATTGCACCACCCGAGACATCAATGGTCACAAATCAGCACGGTTGTATTTATTTTATTTTTGAATCACATTCATCATCACACTTATTTCAATAGTTCACATGTTCACATTAAAGTGTTCCCTATTTTACACCATCATATCATGAAATTGTTATTAGCATTTAAGTCATTCCTGCCTAGGAGGCTTATTGTAGGAATCGGCAGCGAGAACCGGTTCGCTGCGGGCTGCCAGTTCGGCAGCGAGAACTGGTTCGCTGCGGGCTGCCAGTTTGGGCAGCGAGAACTGCACCGCTGTTGGCGCCACAGTGTCGCTGCACAACACACAACTCGGCAGCGAATATCACTTCGCTGCAGGAGGTTCAGCTGCGGCAGCGAAACAGAATTTCGCTGCGCAACACACAAATCGGCAGCGAATATTAATTCGCTGCAGCAGGTTCAGTTGCGGCAGCGAAACAGAATTTCGCTGCGCAACACACAAATCGGCAGCGAATATTAATTCGCGCTGCAGCAGGTTCAGTTGCGGCAGCGAAACAGAATTTCGCTGCGCAACACACAAATCGGCAGCGAATATCAAATCGCTGCAGGAGGTTCAGTTGCGTCAGCGAAACAGAATTTCGCTGCGCAACACACAAATCGGCAGCGAATATCAAATCGCTGCAGCAGGTTCAGTTGCGTCAGCGAAACAGAATTTCGCTGCGCAACACACAAATCGGCAGCGAATATTAATTCGCTGCAGCAGGTTCAGTTGCGGCAGCGAAACAGAATTTCGCTGCGCAACACACAATCGGGAGCATCAATTTCAGCACAATCATCAAAGTAGAACACATTAATTCCAGCAACAAACATCACAGCAGAACACATTAATTCCAGCAACAACATCACATTAATTCCAGCAACAATCATCACAGCAGAACATATTAATTCCAGCAACAAACATCACAGCAGAACACATTAATTCCAGCAACAACATCACATTAATTCCAGCAACAATCATCACAGCAGAACATATTTATTCCAGCAACAACATCACAGCAGAACACATTAATTTCCAGCAACAACATCACATTAATTCCAGCAACAATCATCACAGCAGAACATATTAATTCCAGCAACAACATCACAGCAGAACACATTAATTTCCCCTAGTTAAAGCCGGCCCTCTACCATGATTTGTTAGATGTTCTGAAATTGACTTTATTTCACTTTTGTTTGCTTGTTCTCTTAGTTAATTTCAGCTTCCTTCACAGCTGGCTTAGGTCTTAGATCAATTCTTTTCTTAGGGTTTTTCTTCTTCATTTTCGTTTTTGATCTTACGGGGGAGAGGAAGAGAGTTTCATGACCCATACCTTCTGAATTTAACTAAGTTTGAGGAAGGTTTGACACTATTCAGCTGCTGGTTCTCCTCCTTCTTTTTCCTCTCACGTTCTTCCGGCTCTCTTTTTCCTCTCCTCTATGCAGCTGCCCACTCCTCTCTCAAGGTCTCATCTCTCCCTCACAAGTTCACAAAGTAATCTCTACTGGTCTGATTTACGTTTCTGTTGTGAAAGGGGAAGGGAAGAACGGCATGCAGCTGCTGGATTTGGAAGAAGATGGGTCATTCTCTCTCCCCTCTTTGTATTTATACTACCCATCCAATGAAATGGGTTGTTTGGGGGTTGGTTTAGGTGTGTCCTTATCCTTGTTTGGTTTATCTAAAACCAGTTTTACCCCTCCCTCCCAGCTCTGCGTCACTGTTCATTGAGAAATCGGCAGCGAAAACTGCATCGCTGCCGATTTCTGCATCGGCAGCGAAAACTGCATCGCTGCCGATTTCTGCATCGGCAGCCAAAACTGCGTCGCTGCCGATTTCTGCATCGGCAGCGGAAACTAGGTCGCTGCCGATTTCTGTATCGGCAGCGAATACTGTGTCGCTGCCGATCCAGAATCGGCAGCGGAACTGCGTCGCTGCCGATCCAGAATCGGCAGCGGAACTGCGTCGCTGCTGATTTCTGCATCAGCAGCGAAAACTGCATTCATCATCATCCCTCTCTCTCTCTAAATATATATATATTTTCCTTTGGGTGTTTACAGTAAGTTGGGATGATCTCTCCATCCGGGATTGTACGTGTTGGAAAAGGGATCATATTTACGCTGGGGTTGTCCATTGAATGCTCCATCAACCGCATTAGCTTTGTTCAATATAATCTTCTTGCATTGTTGGGCACATATCCGAGGCATGTTCTTGTAAGGAACATATGCTACAAACTTTTACCCGCTGTACATTTCCACAAGCCAAAGAACGCACAAGAGAAGTAAGATCATTAACTTTATTTTCAAGGTTAGAAACACTTACCTCATTTACTCGTTTGTTTGAGAAATCTCCACGAGTGCCAAACCGTTTCGAGTTGGCCGCCATGTTTGAGATCAATTGGCGTGCGGCCTCGGGTGTCTTATCTACCAATGCCCCTCCACTTGCAAGCATCAATGATACTACGGTCGAGAGGCATCAATCCTTCATAGAAATATTGAATGAGCAAATGATCGGGTATTTGATGATGAGGACATTGAATGCGAGTTGCTCAAATCTTTCCCAATATTCGGAGAGTGTCTCTCCATGAGATTGCCGAATCCCACATATTTCTTTCCTTATGTTGGCAACTCGAGATCTTGGGAAATACTTCTCAAGGAAAATCTTCTTCATGGCATTCCAAGTTCCAATAGATCCTGGGAGAATAGAGAAAAGCCATGTCTTTCTTTGCCCTTTTAAAGAGAAAGGGAAAGCTTTCAACTTAACTCGTTCTTCGTCAACTCCATTCGGTTTCATGTCAATGCAAACCATATGGAACTCCTTGAGATGAGTATGAGGATCTTCTCCTACAAGACCATTGAATGTTGGTAGAAAATGTATAAAACCAGATTTGAGCTCAAAGTTTACATTATTTTCGATGTTTATGCACAATGGTTGGTTTTCCACGTTAGGAGCAGCAAGCTCCTTGAGTGTTTGTTGTCGTGCAATGACCATGGTGTTGAGGCGAGCTTCCTTTCGTAACCCGCGTAAAGTGTTTTCTATTTCGAGATCCAACCGCACTTGAATTTGATTAGTAGAACGGGTTACCGGCATAAATCTTCAAGAAAACTCAAAATAAACCAATCACACAAGAGATTGAAAACAATACAAATTGTACAAAAATTCTACGCTAGAAAACTAAAACTGCCTAAAAACACTAGAAAACAATGGAATTTGGCCTCGATAGGGTGGGGTTAGTGGTTTACCACTAGTCCTATTCAGAACGTCATTTCCCTTCAGGAAAAAAAAGGCCAGATCCTAATTCCACCAAAAAAATATGTTTTGAACGATCTGCATCGCGCCGTAAGTGAACAGTACCGCCGCAAGCAAAAAAAATCTGTTTCTTTTTGTTTTTTTCAGAAAAATAAATAACAATCACAACAAATAAAAATAACAGTATAAGCACAAGAATCAACTAAAATTACTTCCCACAGCAACGGCGCCAAAATTTGTTGCGATGTCGCGGTCACACAAATTAATTACCCTAGCTTAAAACACAACAGATAGTATAGAGCAAGCAAGGGGTCGATCCCACGAGGAAGGTTTAGTTCAGATTTTTATGCTATACGTTATGGAATTGGGGGGGGTTTGATTTGCAATGATCTTAAACTATGGTAGAAATTAAACTAATAAACAAAATCAATTAAAACTGAAATATATCAAGAAAACAAACCTTGGTCGCAAGCACACATCCACCTACGTAAATCGAACCGATCCTTGAAACGAAACTTCAGACTTATATTCTGAATTTTTATCTTTTCTTAACATTGGTTAATTAACGGATCCGCCGTATAACTAACCCTAACCAACAAATAATCACAGTGTCCGCATTAATGATTTAATCCGATGGCTGACCTTAAGATCTAGATAAATTCATTAATCTTAACAACCAAGTTGTCGACTTGTGTTGCTTTGATCGAATGTTCTCCCTAAGTTTAATAACGTAGTTCCGCTACAATTATCAAGCTTAGTTGCTTCACAAGTTTATATACCACAACTCCGGTTTTGATATCAAACTTAGCAATAGATTGTTCACAATAATAACTTAGAGTCCGCTCTAGCAATTAAGATAAACAATCATAGAAAATATGCATAGGAAAACAAACATAGTCATTCATAATACAAACCGAAAATAAATGGAAGAATAAATCTCACAGTTCTTGAAATCGAAGGTGTTTGTGTCCTTGCAACCAAGAAAACAAGCTTAGCCTTGCATATCTATTGAACAACTACTCCTAAAGATGAAATAATACATGATTTCGATTTGTAGAGGGGAGAGTTTGTGTTTCTTCTCTTATGGCTGCCACCCTTCTTTCTTTGATTCTACTGCACTCTCTCTCCCTCTCTCTTGGCTCTCTCTTGGTTCTCTTAATATCATGAACTTAGCTGCCTATTTATACATAAATTGTAGGTAAGAAAAATCAAAGTTCAAGTGTGAACATCAAGAGATGGTGGTAGTGTGAAGGCGGTCACGTAGGTGGTCGCTGGTTGGTGGTTTGAGGTTGGTGGCTGCCTTCCTTGACCTTCGGATTGATTTACTTGAGGAGCTAAATTGCTGAAATTAAAACTTGGATGTCGGTTTTGATGCTTCGGGATGTAATTTGGATTCGTTTCTTCACGAAACCCGATTGCAGGAATTCAAATTTGTCATCTTTGAAAACTCATATTTCCCTCATATGACATCGTGTTTGGCTGAAATTTGGAGCGTTTATAGAACATTGAGTCAGGAATCCAAAACAATTGAGTTTGCATCAATTGGATATCTACAGATCCAGATATTGAATTTTGAATGGAAAAAGGTCAACACCGGCAGAATGCGAGTTTTGACTTTGAAGGATGTGATTTCCATGCTCTTTGTCATTTTATTTTTCTTCACTTGGATTTCCAGAAAGTTATGGATGTTATCTTTCTAATGCCACTCGGAATCACTTTGTTTTGACTTTTAGAACTCACGCTCGCACAAAACATCGATTGAACATCAAATCTGCCAATTATCTTCAATTTACTCCTTTTGCATCTTTCATCTAAAGGTGCCTTCAAAACATAAAACAAAGAATATCAAGACATTTTATACATAAAACAATAGGCAAAACACTAGTTAAATGTGAGTGAAACTATCGAATAATATGGTTACATCAATCCCTTGCAAAAGTAGGTCCCCGTGTATCGGGTTCCCTAGACATCTCGTGGGTGTGACGTCCCGCAGCAAGTACAAAACATTTAAGTGAATGAAATTACTAAATAATAATAATGGTAACTAAACAGTCTCGCGTTAAGTGAAGCATTCTCATTTATAATTTCTTCATGTACTTGGTATAAATAGCTTGTAGTGTATATAAATGCACCAATTTTTGCAATCAACCATAATCTTAAACCCGGCTATCCTCTTAAGGCGTCATTTGCTGAGGTTAACCATTCACTCACCCCGGTCATCCTCTTCGGATGCCATTAGCCGAAGCTAAGCATTCATTTGTCCCGGCCATCCATTCGGATGCCATTAGCCGAAGCTAATCATTCATTTGTCCCGGCCATCCCTTCGGATGCCATTAGTCGAAGCTAATCATTCTTTGTCCTGGCCATCCATTCGGATGCCATTAGCCAAAGCTAATCATTCATTTATCCCGGCAATCCATTCGGATGCCATTAGCCAAAGCTAATCAACCATTTGTCAACATTTAAGCGTTCGACGATCTAATATCAGTTCTAACACAATATGGTAATAATCATGTTAAAGTATTTCATTAATCGTATGAAAAAAAAAAGGTGCAAGTCACCTACCCGCCCCACCCCCGGGGGTGTTTTTGTTTTGGGGGGGGTCCAACCCCCCCCCCCCCCCCTCCCACATCAACGGTCATCAATCAAAAATTTTTTTTTTTTATCACCATCTTCACCCCCCCCCTTTTTCAAGTTCTTATGTTTCCATTCAAAGGTTCCCCATCTTCACACCATACCATTATAATATTTATTACAACTATTTAATTTTTTTTTTTTTTTTTTTTTGTGGGATTTTTTTATAAAACCGCGGAAAAAAACTTTCTCTGGTGGGGGGCGCTCCGCCTCCGGAGAAAACTGTTGTTGGGGGCGGCTGGTGCGGCGGTGGGTGTGTCTGTGTGCGTGGCGTCTCGCTTTTTCGGGGGAGTCTCCATTTTGTCGGCCCATTTCTTTTGGTTTGGGGGGGTGGCGCTCCACAACACACAATTCGGCAACGAATGCTAGTTCGCTGCAGAAGACTCAGTTTCGGCAGCGAATGCTAATTCGCTGCGGCTGACACAGTTTCGGCAGCGAATCAGAGTTTCGCTGCACAACACACAATTCGGCAGCGAACGCTAGTTCGCTGCAGAAGACTCAGTTTCGGCAGCGAATCATAGATTCGCTGCAGCTTACACAGTTTCGCAGCGAATCAGAGTTTCGCTGCACAACACACAATTCGGCAGCGAACGCTAGTTCGCTGCAGAAGACTCAGTTTCGGCAGCGAATCACACATTCGCTGCAGCTGACACAGTTTCGGCAGCGAATCAGAGTTTCGCTGCACAACACACAATTCGGCAGCGAACGCTAGTTCGCTGCAGAAGACTCAGTTTCGGCAGCGAATCATAGATTCGCTGCAGCTGACACAGTTTCGGCAGCGAATCAGAGTTTTCGCTGCACAACACACAATTCGCGCGAACGCTAGTTCGCTGCAGAAGACTCAGTTTCGGCAGCGAATCACAAATTCGCTGCAGCTGACACAGTTTCGGCAGCGAATCAGAGTTTCGCTGCACAACACACAATTCGGCAGCGAATGCTAGTTCGCTGCAGAAGACTCAGTTTCGCAGCGAATCATAGATTCGCTGCAGCTGACACAGTTTCGCAGCGAATTAGAGTTTCGCTGCACAACACACAATTCGGCAGCGAATGCTAGTTCGCTGCAGAAGACTCAGTTTCGGCAGCGAATCATAGATTCACTGCAGCTGACAAACACAGTTTCGGCAGCGAATCAGAGTTTCGCTGCACAACACAAATTCGGCAGCGAATGCTAGTTCGCTGCAGAAGACTCAGTTTCGCCAGCGAATGCTAACTCGCTGCAGCTGACACAGTTTCGGCAGCGAATCAGAGTTTCGCTGCACAACACACAATTCGCAGCGAACGCTAGTTCGCTGCAGAAGACTCAGTTTCGGCAGCGAATCACAAATTCGCTGCAGCTGACACAGTTTCGGCAGCGAATCAGAGTTTCGCTGCACAACACACAATTCGGCAGCGAATGCTAGTTCGCTGCAGAAGACTCAGTTTTGGCAGCGAATCATAATTCGCTGCAGCTGACACAGTTTCGGCAGCGAATCAGAGTTTTCGCTGCGCACAACACACAATTCGGCAGCGAATGCTAGTTCGCTGCAGAAGACTCAGTTTTGGCAGCGAATCATAATTCGCTGCAGCTGACACAGTTTCGGCAGCGAATCAGAGTTTCGCTGCACAACACACAATTCGGCAGCGAAATGCTAGTTCGCTGCAGAAGACTCAGTTTCGGCAGCGAATCATAAATTCGCTGCAGCTGACACAGTTTCGGCAGCGAATTAGAGTTTCGCTGCACAACACACAATTCGGCAGCGAATGCTAGTTCGCTGCAGAAGACTCAGTTTCGGCAGCGAATGCTAACTCGCTGCAGCTGACACAGTTTCGGCAGCGAATCAGAGTTTCGCTGCACAACACACAATTCGGCAGCGTATGCTAGTTCGCGGAGAGCTCGATTCGGTTCGCTGCAGTTTCGAATGACTCAGTTTCGGCAGCGAATCACACATTCGCTGCAGCGAATGCTAGTTTCGGCAGCGAATCAGAGTTTCGCTGCACAACACAAATTCGGCAGCGAATGCTAGTTCGCTGCAGAAGACTCAGTTTCGGCAGCGAATGCTACCTCGCTGCAGCTGACACAGTTTCGGCAGCGAATCAGAGTTTCGCTGCACAACACACAATTCGGCAGCGTATGCTAGTTCGCTGCAGCAGACTCAGTTTCGGCAGCGAATCACAAATTCGGCAGCGAATGCTAGTTCGCTGCACACAGTTTCGGCAGCGAATCAGAGTTTCGCTGCACAACACACAATTCGGCAGCGAATGCTAGTTCGCTGCAGAAGACTCAGTTTCGGCAGCGAATCATAGATTCGCTGCAGCTGACACAGTTTCGGCAGCGAATCACAGTTTCGCTGCACAACACACAATTCGGCAGCGAATGCTAGTTCGCTGCAGAAGACTCAGTTTCGGCAGCGAATCATAATTCGCTGCAGCTGACACAGTTTCGGCAGCGAATCAGATTTTCGCTGCACAACACACAATTCGGCAGCGTATGCTAGTTCGCTGCAGAAGACTCAGTTTCGGCAGCGAATCACAAATTCGCTGCAGCTGACACAGTTTCGGCAGCGAATCAGAGTTTCGCTGCACAACACACAATTCGGCAGCGAATGCTAGTTCGCTGCAGAAGACTCAGTTTCGGCAGCGAATCTAGATTCGCTGCAGCTGACTGTTTCGGCAGCGAATCAGAGTTTCGCTGCACAACACACAATTCGGCAGCGTATGCTAGTTCGCTGCAGAATCTCGGTTTCGGCAGCGAATCATCGATTCGCTGCAGCTGAGACTCAGTTTCGGCGAATCAGAGTTTCGCTGAACACAAATTCGGCAGCGAATGCTAGTTCGCTGCAGAAGACTCAGTTTCGGCGGCGAATGCTAATTCGCTGCAGCCGACACAGTTTCGGCAGCGAATCAGAGTTTCGCTGCACAACACACAATTCGGCAGCGAATGCTAGTTCGCTGCAGAAGACTCAGTTTCGGCAGCGAATCACAAATTCGCTGCAGCTGACACAGTTTCGGCAGCGAATCAGAGTTTCGCTGCACAACACACCATTCGGCATCGTATGCTAGTTCGCTGCAGAAGACTCAGTTTTCGGCGAATGCGAATCATAGATTCGCTGCAGCTGACACAGTTTCGGCAGCGAATCAGAGTTTCGCTGCACAACACACAATTCGGCAGCGTATGCTAGTTCGCTGCAGAAGACTCAGTTTCGGCAGCGAATCACAAATTCGGCAGCGAATGCTAGTTCGCTGCGATGACACTCGTTTCTGCGGCGAACTAGTTTCGGCAGCGAATCAGAGTTTCGCTGCACAACACACAATTCGGCAGCGAATGCTAGTTCGCTGCAGAAGACTCAGTTTCGGCTGCGAATCACAATCGTTGCAGGTTGACAGTTTCGGCAGCGAATCACATTTTCGCTGCAGCCATCACAGTTTCGGCAGCGAATCAGAGTTTCGCTGCACAACACACAATTCGGCAGCGTATGCTAGTTCGCTGCAGAAGACTCAGTTTCGGCAGCGACTGCTAACTCGCTGCAGCTGACACAGTTTCGGCAGCGAATCAGAGTTTCGCTGCACAACACACAATTCGGCGGCGAATGCTAGTTCGCTGCAGAAGACTCAGTTTCGGCAGCGACTGCTAACTCGCTGCAGCTGACACAGTTTCGCAGCGAATCGCAGTTTCGCTGCACAACACACAATTCGGCAGCGAATGCTAGTTCGCTGCAGAAGACTCAGTTTCGGCAGCGAATCACAAATTCGCTGCAGCTGACACAGTTTCGGCAGCGAATCAGAGTTTCGCTGCACAACACACAATTCGGCGCGCGAATGCTAGTTCGCTGCAGAAGACTCAGTTTCGGCAGCGAATGCTAACTCGCTGCAGCTGACACAGTTTCGGCAGCGAATCAGAGTTTCGCTGCACAACACACAATTCGGCAGCGTATGCTAGTTCGCTGCAGAAGACTCAGTTTCGGCAGCGAATCACAAATTCGCTGCAGATGACACAGTTTCGGCAGCGAATCAGAGTTTCGCTGCACAACACACAATTCGGCAGCGAACGCTAGTTCGCTGCAGAAGACTCAGTTTCGGCAGTCGAATCATAATTCGCTGCAGCTGACACAGTTTCGGCAGCGAATCAGAGTTTCGCTGCACAACACACAATTCGGCAGCGTATGCTAGTTCGCTGCAGAAGACTCAGTTTCGGCAGCGAATGCTAGTTCGCTGCAACAGTTCGGCGGTGCTGCGGCTGACACAGTTTCGGCAGCGAATCAGAATTCGCTGCACAACACACACAATTCGGCAGCGAATGCTAGTTCGCTGCAGAAGACTCAGTTTCGGCAGCGAATCATAGATTCGCTGCAGCTGACACAGTTTCGGCAGCGAATCAGAGTTTCGCTGCACAACACACACAATTCGCAGCGAAATGCTAGTTCGCTGCAGAAGACTAGTTCGCTGCGAATCACAAATTGGGCGAATGCTCGGCAGCGAATCGTTTAGATTCGCTGCAGCTGACACAGTTTCGGCAGCGAATCAGAGTTTCGCTGCACAACACACAATTCGGCAGCGAATGCTAGTTCGCTGCAGAAGACTCAGTTCGCAATCGCAGCGAATCATAGATTCGCTGCAGCCGACACAGTTTCGGCAGCGAATCGAGAGTTTCGCTGCACAACACACAATTCGGCAGCGAATGCTAGTTCGCTGCAGAAGACTCAGTTTCGGCAGCGAATCACAAATTCGCTGCAGCTGACACAGTTTCGGCAGCGAATCAGAGTTTCGCTGCACAACACACGGCAGCGAATGCGGAGAATCGAGTTTCGCAGCGAACACAATCGGCAGCGAATGCTAGTTCGCTGCAGAAGACTCAGTTTCGGCAGCGAATCACAAATTCGCTGCAGCTGACACAGTTTCGGCAGCGAATCAGAGTTTCGCTGCACAACACACAATTCGGCAGCGAATGCTAGTTCGCTGCAGAAGACTCAGTTTCGGCAGCGAATCACAAATTCGCTGCAGCTGACACAGTTTCGGCAGCGAATCAGAGTTTCGCTGCACAACACACAATTCGGCAGCGAACGCTAGTTCGCTGCAGAAGACTCAGTTTCGACAGCGAATCACAAATTCGCTGCAGCTGACACAGTTTCGGCAGCGAATCAGAGTTTCGCTGCACAACACACAATTCGGCAGCGAACGCTAGTTCGCTGCAGAAGACAGTTTCGGCATCGAATCACAGATTCGCTGCAGACGACACAGTTTCGGCAGCGAATCAGAGTTTCGCTGCACAACACAATTCGGCAGCGAATGCTAGTTCGCTGCAGAAGACTCAGTTTCGGCAGCGAATGCTAACTCGCTGCAGCTGACACATGATTTCGCGCGCGAATCAGAGTTTCTCTGCACAACACACAATTCGGCAGCGAACGCTAGTTCGCTGCAGAAGACTCAGTTTCGGCAGCGAATCACAAATTCGCTGCAGCTGACACAGTTTCGGCAACGAATCAGAGTTTCGCTGCACAACACACAATTCGGCATGAACACACACACCACACATGCTTTAACAACCCCAGCATATCCTCTTTTAAAAATTTTCCAAAAAAAACACAAATTAAAAACCAATTTTTTCCCCCCCTCCCTCCTAAAAAAACCCCAAAAAAAAAAAAAATAAAAAAAAAACAACTATTTTAAAAAATCATTTTATAAAAAAATACAAAAAAAAAAAAAAAAAAAAAAACCACTAAAAAAAAAAAATAATAAATAAAACCACTAAAATAAAAAAAAAAAAAAAAAAAATAAAAAAAAACTAATTTCAATAAATAAATTACACACACATTAATGCCGGCCAACCCCCTAGTTAAAGTCAGCCCTCTACCATGATTTGTTATTTCCATTTTATTCATATTTCTTTGTTAGATGTTCCGAAATTGGCTTCATTTCATTTCCGTTTCCTTGTTCTCCTAGTTAATTTCAGTTTCCTTCACAACTAGCTTAGGTCTTAGGTCAATTTCCTTATGGTTTTTCTTCTTCATTTCCGTTTTTTGGTCTTAAGGGGAAGAGGAAGGGAGTTTCATGACCCATACCTTTCGAAACTAACTAAGTTTGAGGCACTATTCTTTCTCTTCTCCCGCCTTGGTTCTCCTCCTCCTTCTTCCTCTCACGTTTTCCAACCCTCTTCTTCCTCTCCTCTAGGCACTGTCCAGTCTTCTCTCAAGGTCTCATCTTACCCTCACACGTTCACAAAGCACTCTATAATGGTTTGGTTTAGATTTGTTGTGAAAGAGGAAGGGAAGAACGACATGCATCTTGCTTCATGGGAAGAGGATGGATCA
>JAGMVL010001653.1:62500-77500 GCA_019202695.1 Populus x sibirica
GCGCGCGCACGACAATTTAATGCCATGCCCACGCGCCAGAGCTCTCCTCGCAATCCCCAAGCTCGGCGGTCCGCACCAGCCACGTCGCCCGAGCCTCCGACTTGCGAGGGGGTAGCGGCCACCGCCGCCGTGACGTCGCGGCAAGCAGACGGCCGCGCAGCAGCTGCCAGCACCTTGGCACGAGCACGGAAAATGAATGCCATGCCCACACCGCGGATAAGCAACCCCAACGTGCCCGACGACTTGGAGAAGGTCCCGAAGACGGTGGCCGGAATCGGGTCGTCGCCGGCCGGAAAACAGGTCGTCGATGCCGGCAATACTTCGGGCCATGAGGCCCCCTACTTTAGTCCGAGTGTAGCAACAGCCCTCATATCCCCCACGACAGCCTATGGGCGCTGTGCCGCCGCGCCCCGGAGGCCGGTCGGGGGCACCCCCTAAAGAGCAATAAGTGTTATTTCGGCTCACGGTAGGGGTAGACACTACTAGGTCCCACTGTCACCCCCTCTAAAAAATTCATTTTTTGGTATTTTGAGCTGAAATTTTGCACAGAGGTTGGCAAAAATCCAATCCACCTTCTTTAATTTTCCCAGAATTTTTCGAGGTCGGGAAGTATTTGTTTTAGTTTTCCTACCATTAGAAATCGAGTAAATCCGCAAAAATAGGAACCGCCCGAATGACCCCAAATTCAGTGGGCAGCCTCATAAAAATATGGCTGATTTTACTGGATTGGTTTCATGTGGAAAGCACGACGTTTTCTTGTAGGAATCCGGGAACCCCAAGAACTCGCCGCCGCGCGCGCCGACGTCGGGGACGCCGGCTCTGCGTTGTCGAGCCCGCGAGGGGCTGTCTTTCGCGGGCAGCCCCCCGCACGGGGCATGACAGCCACCGTGGCCTGGCTCGTCCAAGGTCGGCGCGTCCCTCGTCCGGTTTCGGGATTGCGCCAAGTCGAACCCATGACTCGCCGTCGCATCTGCGTGTAGGATGCCATTTTCCCAGGCAGCCCCTGTTTTCGTTAGCGTGCCCCCTCGATGAATTTTCTGCCTGGCCCGGCCGGTCCAGCGTCACCCCCTCGTTCGTCGAAAAATCTACGCGCCTATTTTCCCCGACGAATTTTACCGCCCGGCCTGGACAATCCATCGTCCGGCCCATGTTCGTCGAAAAATCTGCACGCCGATTTTCCCCGACGAATTTTCCGCTCGGCCTGGACAACCCATGTTCGTCAAAAAATCTACACTGTCGATTTTCCCCGATGAATTTTCCTGTTCGCCCGGCCGGTCCAAAGATCCATTCTGTTCGTCGAAAAATCTACGCCGCCGATTTTCCCCGACGAGCCTACTTTCGTCGCGTGCCCCTCGATCGAATTTTCCTGCCCCCGGCCGGTCCGGCGGCCAGCCTGTTCGGTCGAAAAATTTGCGCTGCGATTTTCCCCGACGAGCCTACTTTCGTCGGCGTGCCCCCCGACCGATTTTTTCTGCTGGCCTGGCCGTCCAGCGCCCAGCCCCTGTTCGTCGGAAAATCTGCGCCGATTTTCCTCGATGAACCTGCACTGCACAAAATACGCGGATCGCCCCATTGTTCGGACCAACAGTCTTTTTCCATCAAGCCCTGGACTATAAATCATCCAGACTCATCGCCAAGACCGGCCGCGATTCCTTGACTTTGCCGATTTATTGTTACGCGATTCGATTCCAACACCGCACCCACCGTGTCTAAACCAACGCCGTTTTGTCGCGTGTCCCCTTGACAATTTCCCGCCCGGCTCCGGGTCCATCTTCCACCCATGTTCGTCGAAAAATCTGCATTACCGATTTCCGACGAATTTAACCGCATTTGCGCAAATCATACGCCGATTTCCCCCTTGTTGGCATGGCTCGCGCCGCCCAATGTCCAGACCACCCGTCTTTTTTGTCTAGCCTTGGACTATCCAAATGTCCCGACATTTTGTCGATTTTGTCGATTCTGTCGACTTTGCCGATTTTGTCGGCATACGCGATTCCAACACTACCCCCGCATCCAAACCAAAGATTGTTTCGTCGGCCTCTTCCCCGACGATTTTAGCCCCGTATAACAAAGTAGGCCTCCAATCCCGCCAACGGGAGCCAAGTTGATAGGGAAGAGAATTGAATGACGCGCCTGGTCCTCGCACCCCGCCACCCGAGGGGCCTTTTTCCCAGCATCCTTGGAAACACTCTTGCTTTCACGGTCTTCACCGCCCCTCACCACCATGGCAGCCTCTAATCCCCCCATCGCCAGCTTGTAGCCGATAGGGCGGTGATTTGAATGACGCGTCGCGGGCCGGCCGGTCATCTCACCCCGCCATTAATTGGAGCGTTTTGGCCGGCCGAGGATGGGGGGATGGATCTCTTCTTCCGAAAAAGCAAACAGTACAACGGGAGTTATGTTGGCGAGGCATGGAATTGAATGACCCGTCGCGGGCCGCCGGGTCATCTCACGCGGCCATCCCGAGGAGCGTTTTCCGGCAAAGACGGAAAACTCTTGCTTTCACCGCCCACGCCCAAGTCCCCAACAAGCCAACACGCCGACTGCGACACCGCGGGACCCGTCCCGCTGGCCGCCACCGCCCCTGTGTCTAAACCAGCCGGTCTTTTCGTCGAGCCTTGGACTATCCAAATCCGCCCAGACTCATCGCGCACCCGCCGCCGATTCCGCCGACTTTGCCGATTTTATCGGCGCGCGATTCCAACACTGCGCCCACCGTGTAACCGAACTAGGCGTTGTTTTCACGCCGTGTCCCCGCGACGAATTTTTCCGCCTGGCCTGGACAGTCCATCGTCGTGCCGTGTTACGTCAAAAAAATCCGCGCTACCGATTTTCCACGACGAACCTACTTTCATCGGCCGTGCCCACGATGAATTTTTCCCGCCCGGGCTGGCCGGTCCAGCGTCCAGCCCTTGTTCGTCGAAAAATTTGCGTCGCCGATTTTCCCCGACGAACTCCGCACAGCACAAATCTGCGCGCCGATTTCCCCCCTATTGGCATGGCTGTCACGCCCCATTGTCCGGACCAACGGTCTTTTTTCTCAAGCCCCGGACCATAAATCGTCAGACTCATCGTCGCACCTGCTGCCGATTTCGTCGGCTCTGCCGATTCCAAGCCAACGCCGCGAATCAGACACCGCCGCCGAATCTTCCAACACTGTCCCGCTGGCCGCCACGCCCTAGTGTCCCAACCAACGGTCTTTCTCGTCGAGCCTTGGACTATCCAAATCCGTCCGGACTCATCGCGCAGACTCGCCGCCGATTCCGCCGACTTTGCTGATTTTGTCGGCTACGCCGATTCCAACACCGCCCGCCGTGCTCGAACCAGCGTTGTTTCGTCAAGTGTGTCCCCGCGATGAATTTTTCCCGCCTCGGGCCGGGATGCCCATCATCCAGCACGTGTTCGTCGAAAAATCTGTGCTGCCCATTTTCCACAACGAACCTACTTTCATCAGCGTGCCCTGATTAGTAGGATGGCAGAACTGTTTTTGTTATCACTAACTGTTTTTGTTTTAAAAACCATTTGGCAAAACTGTTATCACTAGGATGGCAGAGTAAGGGGGAGTGACTCTTGAGACGCATCTTAGTAAACATTTTCCAATGGTTATTTGCAATATTCATAACAAGGCCTATTAGAATACTTCTTGAAATATTCAGGTTTACAAACTCTCGCATTGTTATCACTTGATTTCGCTCATATACTTATTTAACAAGTATTCTTAAACCTTCATTTTCACACACACACTTTAACATATGATTGTGGGTTGCACATTGGATTATTACATTATTTGTGTTCTTTTGTTAAAGGTAACAACTAAGGGATAGGGATAGTCTATAATTTGCAAAAAAAAACAAAAACAAAAAAAACAAAAAACAAAAAAAACAAAAAAAACAAAAAAAACAAAAAACAAAAAAAAAAAAAAAAAAAATATAATGATAATAAAAACGTAGCATGTTTTATATCATCATTTTGCACTTGAAGTATCAATAACTCCTTAACTAAAGCATGTTTTATAATAACATATCTAATAATATAAGATACCTTTAATTTATGGTAAATGTTCATCTTAAATGCAGGCCTATCACATAAATGAAAGAATTGATTGATGAGTTGAAGTACGAAATTGAAAGGACAAAGAGATGGCCAAACTTAGAAAAGAGATGTTGGTGCAGTCCAAACTGGAACACCGTTTTGGTAATCGGGTCATATCTCGGAGTCAGATCTCGGATTTAGGTCTACCTTATATGGATGGAAAGCTAAGACATAGGCCTACAACTTTCATGGGGAGTCCAAGATTTAAGAAGGCCGTTTTCAAGTCCAAATTGTAGCAACAACGAAGAAGTCCGAATCTGTCCTGCAGCCCGGACATAATCGTTCAGTTGTTCAGCCCATATCTCGAGTTCTAGAAGTCCAAATGATCTCAAATGTTTACCCTGGAAAGATGAGACAATTGCCTAGAACTTTCATGATTGAAGTCTGTTCAAATTATGACGTTATCAATGACGTTTTTAGCAGACAAGAAGATAAGAATTGTCATCAAGTCAAGATGTGGCCACCCATTCATCAATTAGTCAACAAATCAATAGTTCCGAATTTTGGCCTATAAAAGGAGGCATTTGCCATGTATTTAGGCATCTTGGTGTTCAGATCAAGATCATGCTCTTGCTTTCTCTCTTTGTATTGCTTATGCTTTGCTTTCATTAATATCAAGTTTATGCCTTTCACTTCCTTTCCTTTACTTAGTTAACTTTTATCTTACTTATGTTCTTATCTTGTTTATTTATGTTTCTTTCTTTCATTATGTCTAGCTAAGTTAATTATGTCAAGGTGAAAAGGTTACACTAATGGTGTAAGGATAAGTATAATATAAACTCAACATGGACTTTAATGTTGGATATTAACATGCTTTATATTTGTTATCTTATTCACTTTTAATACTTTGCTTGTTAAATGGTTAATCTAGATTTATGTTGTATAACACTTGGTACAACAAATACTTGGCACTTTCATAGCCCATACCGTATGGTATAACCGACACCGAGCTATGAAAGGAACTTGATTTGTTGTTAACATAAGTTATAATCATGAATGCCTGAAAACATTTACAAGTATTAGCATTATTCGAATAAGATAGCTAATGTAATCATGTTAACAATTTATAATCTGATTGGAACCTCCTTGTGTGTGGTTTCCAATTGAATAATAAGGGTTTATACTATACTTGTTTGAAATACCATTAGTGGATCCTCTAACCTTGACATTTGTTGTTATCATTGTTTAATCCTTACGTTAATCTTCCATCTCAAAGTTCTCATCAACTTCTTCCTCTTCTTCTTCACTATTATTATTGTTGTTGTTATTGTTGTTGTTGTATTATTGTTATCTATAATTTATACAATTAACCTCCCCGTGGTTCGACCCCGGTCTTGTCGGGTTATTTATTACTTCGACACTCCCGCACTTGGGAAAAGACATCAATCTTTTGGTCGTGTCAAGTTTTTGGCGCCGTTGCTTGGGGGAGGTAAATTCTTGTACAAATTATAGTATTTATTTTATTTTCTCTTTTTACTTTTATTGTATTTTTTTAACTTTGTTTCTTTTGTGTTGTTTCTTTTTCTTTTGTTTTCTTATTCTCTTTTTACACGTGCATGAGAGTGTGGTCACGTACATTAAGTGGTAGACTTTGTAGGGTATCCTCATCATTTTCAGAAAATATGGCCGAAGAAGATAACCAATCGCTTCATAATGAGAATAATGAGAATATTCGGGTTAGAACACTTAGAGACCACATGAATCCCACAAGAACAAGTGCACCCTCATGCATAGTTTTTCCACCTGATGCATCTCATTTTAGTTTTAAGACAGGCATTATTCAACTTTTACCTTCTTTTCATGGCTTAGATTTAGAAAATCCATACTTGCATTTAAGGGAATTCGAGGAGGTTTGCAACACGTATAATGACTCAAATTGTAGCATGAACACCATTAGATTGAAGCTTTTTCCTTTTTCATTAAAAGATAAAGCTAAAACATGGCTACAAAATTTGAGACCCGGATCCATTCGTGCTTGGGATGATATGCAACAACAATTTTTAAAGAAGTTTTTTCCATCTCATAGAACGAACTCTTTCAAAAGACAAATCATTACTTTCTCTCAAAAACCAGGAGAAACATTTTATCAATGTTGGGATAGGTATCGGGACTTGCTTAATACTTGCCCCCATCATGGTTTTGAAACATGGAGATTAGTTTCACATTTTTATGAAGGGTTAACTCCTAGAGATAGGCAAATGGTTGAATTGATGTGCAATGGAACTTTTGAGGATAAAGACCCTAATGAAGCAATGGAGTACTTAGATTTGCTAGCTGAAAATGCACAAAATTGGGACACCACAGTACTTATGAGGCACCAAGTAAAACCCAACCTCATACATCTAGTGGGGGTATGTACAACCTTAGGGAAGATCATGACCTCCAAGCCAAGTTTGCATCTTTAGCTAAAAAAGTCGAAGCGCTAGAATTGAAAAAGAGTGGTCAATTAAAATTTGTTCAAGACATTGCATGTCAAATCGTGGAAACCAACGAACATTCAACCAATGACTGTCCAACCTTGCCTTCTTTTAAAGAATGTCTCCATGAACAAGCCCATGCATTAAACAGTTTTCAAAGGCCCAACCATAACCCATATTCGCAAACATACAACCCTGGTTGGAGAAATCACCCAAATTTCAATTGGAAGAGAGATAACAATAATGCACAAACTTCACAATCACCGTTTCAAGAACACCATAATTTCCAAAATTCTCATGGATATGCACCTCCTTATGCTCCACCTCCTAGAAGAAATCTTGAGGAAACATTGCATGCATTTATGGAAAAGCAAGAGGCAATTAACACTCAACTTGCTCAAAGCATGACAGATTTTAAAGATACTCTTGCAAAATTGACATATGCTCTCAGTTTCCAAGAGAAAGGTAAGTTTCCATCTCAACCACAACAAAATCCAAAGGGGCAATACAATGCGAATGCAAGTAGTTCGGGAAGCCAACACATGGATCATGTAAAATCAGTCATCACTCTTCGTAGTGGTAAGGTATTGAAAAACCCATTCTTGAACCTTGTGAGAATGATGATGAGTCAATCTCTCGAGGGTAAGGAAGGGGTTGAATCGATCATTGCAAAGAAAAGACCTGATTCCCCGCCAAGCACTTCCATTTCCTCATGCCATGGTTAAACAAAGGAAAGTTAATCACAACTCTGAAATCTTTGAAACTTTCAAACAGGTAAGGATCAATATACCTTTCTTGGATGCTATCAAACAGTTCCTTCTTATGCTAAATTTTTGAAAGATCTCGTGCACTGTGAAGAGAAAACGAATGTGAAAAAGAAAGCCTTTTTAGCCGAACAAGTAAGTGCTATTCTTCAAAACAATAATGCTTTGAAATATAAAGACCCTGGTTGTCCTACAATTTCTTGCTTTATTGGAGAGCATAAAATTGAAAAAGCCTTACTTGATCTTGGAGCTAGTGTGAATTTACTTCCATATTCAGTTTTTCAAAGTCTCAATCTAGGTGAGTTAAAACCAACTTCTCGTAACTCTTTTACTTGCCGATAGATCCGTAAAAGTGCCTAGAGGAATAGTTGAAGATGTGTTAGTACAAGTTGATAAATTCATTTATCCTGTGGATTTTATTGTCTTGGACACACAACCCTGTTGAAGCATGTAATTCATTTCTGTTATTTTAGGGCGTCCATTTCTTGCAACTTCTAATGCATTGATTAATTGTAGGAATGGATTGATGAAGCTATCTTTTGGAAACATGACATTGGAGATGAATATTTTCAACATTTGCAAGCAACCTGGAGATGATAATGATTTACGGTGAAGTGGACTTTACTGAAAAATTAGTTCATGATCAATTTCAAACCACTTCCAAGTAAAATTGAGATTGATGAATCCGACGATTTGCAAATGGTCTATTCTCAGGAAAAATCGAAGGCAAGTAATTGGAGACCACAAATTGAGGAATTGCCACCACGATCAATTAAGTCCATACCTTCAAGTGTTCAACCACCAAAACCCGATTTGAAGCCATTACCATTCCATCTCAAATACTCATTTTTGGGAGAAAATGAAACTTTTCCGGTAATAATCTCTTCCACACTTAACGCACATCAAGAAGGTAAGTTATTGCAAACTCGAAAATGCACAAAAATGCCTTGGGATGGACTATAGCCGACATAAAAGGAATTAGTCCTTTAATTTGCACACAGGATTTATTTGGAGGAAAATGCTAAACCCTCTAGAGAAATGCAACGAAGGCTTAATCCTAATATGAAAGAAGTAGTGAAAAATGAAGTCATTAAGCTTCTAGATAATGGAATCATTTATCCTATTTCGACAAAGCAAATGGGTAAGTCCTACCCAAGTGGTACCCAAGAAGTCCGAGTCACCGTGATACCAAATGAGAAAAATAAGTTAATTCCAACAAGGACTATTACTTGGTTGGCGTATGTGCATTGATTATAGGAAACTTAATTCAATGACTAGAAAAGATCATTTTCCCTTACCTTTCATGGATCAAATCCTAGAAAGAGTTGCAGGTCATGAATTTTATTGTTTCCTAGATGGCTATTCAAGTTATAACCAAATTGAAATTGCATTGGAAGATCAAGAGAAAACTACTTTCACATGTCCATTTGGCACTTTTGCATATCGAAGGATGCCTTTTGGATTATGTAATGCACCAGCCACGTTTCAAAGATGCATGCTTAGTATATTTAGTGATATGGTTGAACGTTTTCTTGAGATTTTTATGGATGATTTCTCTGTTTTTGGTGATTCATTTGATGATTGTTTGACTAACTTAGAAAAGGTTTTGAGCGGTGTGAAGAGAAGAATCTTGTCTTGAATTGGGAAAAATATCACTTTATGGTAACAAACGGCATTGTACTTGGTCACATTGTTTCATCAAAAGGAATTGAGGTTGACAAATCTAAAATCGAGTTAATTGCTAACTTGCCAACACCAAAATCCATTAAAGATGTTAGATCATTCTTAGGACATCTTTGGTTTTTATAGAAGGTTCATCAAAGATTTTAGTGTAATATCTAAGCCCTTGAGCAACCTTCTAACAAAGGATAATATTTTTGAATGGACTGAACATTGTGAAGAAGCCTTTGTTCAACTTAAAAACTTGCTTACTTACGCTCCTATCATTCAACCTCCCGATTGGTCTTTACCTTTTGAAATAATGTGTGATGCTAGTGATTATGCCGTGGGTGTCTTGTCTTGGGACAAAGAAAAGATAAGAAACCTTATGTGATTTACTATGCAAGTAAAACTTTAAATAGTGCTCAAATGAATTACACCACTACTGAAAAAGAATTACTTGCAGTAGTATTTGCATGTGAAAAATTCAGGTCTTATCTTGTTGGCTCACCTGTTGTTGTTTACAAGTGATCATGCAAAGCATTGAAATATCTTCTTTCTAAGAAAGATTCTAAGGCTAGATTGGTTCGGTGGATTTTGTTACTTCAAGAATTTGATATCACAATCAAAGACAAGAAAGGCACCGAAAATGTTGTCGCAGATCACTTGTCAAGATTGACAACAGAATCGAGATCGACATCACACCAATCGATGACTACTTTCCCGACGAATCTTTATTTTCCGTCTCTACAATGCCTTGGTATGCTAATATTGTTAATTTTCTTGTTTCGGGACAATTGCCGGCTCATTGGAGTACCTAAGACAAAAGAAAGTTCTTGAACGAAGTAAAGAACTTTTATTGGGATGACCCTTATTTATTCAAATATTGTCCGATCAAATATTTCGAAGATGCATTCCCGACAATGAGGTAAGTAATGTCATTAAATTTTGTCATTTCGAGGCATGTGGGGGCCATTTCTCATCAAGAAAGACAACCGCAAAAATCTTACAATGCGGATTTCTACTGGCCCACCATGTTTAAGGACTCACATGTGTTCTGCAAGACTTGTGAAAATTGTCAAAAGTTGGGATCTATTTCAAAACGTCATATGATGCCTTTAAATCCTATTCTTGTCATTGAGATCTTTGACTGCTGGGGTATAGATTTCATGGGTCCATTTCCTCCATCATTTGGTTTCGTGTACATATTAGTCGCAGTAGATTATGTCTCAAAATGGATAGAGGCAATTCCAAGTCGAAACAATGATCACAAAACAATGATAAAATTCTTGAAAGAAAATATTTTGAGTCGATTTGGAATCCCTCGAGCCATGATAAGTGATGGTGGAACACATTTTCGCAACAAGCCATTTGAGACTTTAATGAAGAAATATGGAATCACACACAAAGTTGCCACCCCTTATCACCCCGGACTAGTGGACAGTAGAGCTCGCTAATAGGGAGATCAAACAAATCTTGGAGAAAACAAGTGAACCCTAATAGGAAAGACTGGTCTTTAAGACTTAATGATGCACTTTGGGCTTATCGAACCGCTTATAAAACATCATTAGGTATGTCACCTTATAGACTAGTCTATGGAAAACCTTGTCACTTGCTCGTGGAACTTGAACATAAAGCTTATTGGGCTATTAAAGCTTTCAATTCAAACCTTGATGATGCTAGTCACCGCGTAAGTTACAAATAAATGAGCTTGAGGAAATAAGAAATGATGCATATGAAAATTCAAGAATTCATAAAGCAAGAATCAAAGAGTTTCATGACAAGAAAATATTGAGAAAAACATTCAATGTTGGTCAAAAAGTCTTGCTTTATAATTCTCGACTCCATTTATTTCCCGGAAAACTAAGATCAAGATGGAGTGGTCCTTTCATTGTGAAACATGTGTATCCATATGGGGCCTGTGATATCGAGAATCCAAAGAATGGCAATGTTTTCAAGGTAAATGGACATCGTTTGAAAGTCTACTTTGACAATTTTTCAGTTGAAAATGACTCTATTGAATTGAGTGATCCTGTATATAAAGATTGATTCGTTTTCTCATATTGTTTTGTGTTTTGTTTTGCTAGTTTCTCTCACCCCGGTCAAAAGGCGGATAACGGTACTCCGTGACTTAAGTCGGTTCTTTCAGTTTCCCATAATAACTGATATTTGTATATATTTGTGCAATACTTTGCTTTTTCTCCTTTTTTTTTGACTCTCTTCTCCAATTCTCATTTGAAAATGGACACCACTCTTGAAAAATTGAAAAAGTACTTTCCCGCTCCGCCTCGAATGCGATTACAAAAATTTACCGTGCTAGGTGTGCAAGATTGAAGTTGTTAATGAATCATGGAATTCCGAAGATATTCGCTGTTGATTGAAGCAAAGGTCCGATTATCGAGTGAGTCCTCCAATTCTTTCATTTCACACATGCCTGGAACGGGTAAAAGCACTTTTGCAAAGAAACGTCGTGCAAAACGATTGAAAGTCTGTCACAGATGTGCCAGATGGACTTGTAATGCAACATGTCGTTCTTTAGGAATGGTATCTATAAACCGTGAAGATAAAATACAATTCATTAAGGATGGCCTCGAGTAAGGGGTCTTTAGATAATCTTTTGTTGACCCTTGAGACGCATCCTAGTGGAGATGTGCATCGTGCAATTCATGATTTATGGCCCCATTTTCATAAAGAACATGATCGACTTAGTCTTGGGAATCGACTAAAAAAGACCCTGTTTGCCGTTTTTAAGAAAACTGGATAGGAAGCCTATCCCCGACCCATAGAGGGCGTTTAAGCCGTTCTTGGACGTAAAACCAAGGGAAGATGTGAGCCACAATCACAACTACCTGTACATACACATGCTTTTTCAAAATAAATAATTAAATAAAGAGAGAGAGAGAGAGAGAGAAAGAGTGTGTGAGACTCCAGCTGGTCTACATATAGGGGTATGATTGCATCTTCAATTTCTCATCTATAAAATCTTCTCTTCCTTCCCCTCATTTCTACTCAACCCTTACATTAGATAGATATAGAAGTGTGTAGAAATGGCGGGTCCCTCAAGTTATCACATCAAAAATATTTGTGTTTTCGGTGGATCCAGTCCTGGGAAGGAAATAGCATTTTTAGAAGCAGACAAATCATCTTGGTCGGGTCCTAGCCGAGAGAAAGATTCATTTAGTGTATGGGGGAGGTAGCCTTGGGTTAATGGGGGGTGTGTCAATAGCTGCATTTTTAGGAGGAAGTCAAGTTTTGGGGGGTCGTCCCCGAAGCTTTAGCAAAAGGGGATTTCATTGGGAAAACAATTGGAGAGGAACTACAGGTCTCCACAATGTTTGATCGAATGAATACAATGTTTAACCATGCTGATGCCTTCATTGCCTTACCAGGTGGTCTGGGCACATTGGAAGAGATCTTTCATATTTCCTCTTGGGCCCAATTGCACATTCACCATAAACCTATAGGTTTGCTCAATGTTAATGGTTTTTATGATAATTTGTTGTCTTTCCTTGATCAAGTTGTGGAACAGGAATTTCTAACATCTTTGGCACGACAAATCATAATCTCTGCTACTCTGCTTGAACAATTGATCGATAAACTACAATCTTTCATCCCCGTAATTGATCCCTCCATGAGTCGCATAAATTGGTCAACTACGTAAAGCCGTAAAAAGCTTAGATTGGATTTGAGCCTTCGTTTGTGAATCCTTGTGTCTTTTGGTTTTATTTCTAGCATAGTATTTTGTTCTATTATTTCTTATATTTGTTTAAGTGTGTTTCAGGTTTGTCAGTGTTCGTTGTTTCAGGTGATGTCTTCTATACTCTATCTTTCTACCTTAGGACATTGAGGACAATGTCTCGTTTTGGTTGGGGGAAAGGGTAGTAGTATTAAAAAAAAAAAAAAAAAAACTAACCAACTAACTGTTTTTGTTTTAAAAACCATTTGGCAAAACTGTTATCACTAGGATGGCAGAGTAAGGGGGAGTGACTCTTGAGACGCATCTTAGTAAACATTTTCCAATGGTTATTTGCAATATTCATAACAAGGCCTATTAGAATACTTCTTGAAATATTCAGGTTTACAAACTCTCGCATTGTTATCACTTGATTCGCTCATATACTTATTTAACAAGTATTCTTAAACCTTCATTTTCACACACACACTTTAACATATGATTGTGGGTTGCACATTGGATTATTACATTATTTGTGTTCTTTTGTTAAAGGTAACAACTAAGGGATAGGGATAGTCTATAATTTGCAAAAAAAAAACAAAAACAAAAAAAACAAAAAACAAAAAAAACAAAAAAAACAAAAAAAACAAAAAACAAAAAAAAAAAAAAAAAAAAATATAATGATAATAAAAACGTAGCATGTTTTATATCATCATTTTGCACTTGAAGTATCAATAACTCCTTAACTAAAGCATGTTTTATAATAACATATCTAATAATATAAGATACCTTTAATTTATGGTAAATGTTCATCTTAAATGCAGGCCTATCACATAAATGAAAGAATTGATTGATGAGTTGAAGTACTGAAATTGAAAGGACAAAGAGATGGCCAAACTTAGAAAAGAGATGCTTGGTGCAGTCCAAACTGGAACACTGTTTGGTAATCGGGTCATATCTGGAGTGTAGATCTCGGATTTAGGTCTACCTTATATGGATGGAAAGCTAAGACATAGGCCTACAACTTTCATGGGGAGTCCAAGATTTAAGAAGGCCGTTTTCAAGTCCAAATTGTAGCAACAACGAAGAAGTCCGAATCTGTCCGCAGCCCCAGACACTGTTCAGTGTTCAGCCCATATCTCGAGTTCTAGAAGTCCAAATGATCTCAAATGTTTACCCTGGAAAGATGAGACAATTGCCTAGAACTTTCATGATTGAAGTCTGTTCAAATTATGACGTTATCAATGACGTTTTTAGCAGACAAGAAGATAAGAATTGTCATCAAGTCAAGATGTGGCCACCCATTCATCAATTAGTCAACAAATCAATAGTTCCGAATTTTGGCCTATAAAAGGAGGCATTTGCCATGTATTTAGGCATCTTGGTGTTCAGATCAAGATCATGCTCTTGCTTTCTCTCTTTGTATTGCTTATGCTTTGCTTTCATTAATATCAAGTTTATGCCTTTCACTTCCTTTCCTTTACTTAGTTAACTTTTATCTTACTTATGTTCTTATCTTGTTTATTTATGTTTCTTTCTTTCATTATGTCTAGCTAAGTTAATTATGTCAAGGTGAAAAGGTTACACTAATGGTGTAAGGATAAGTATAATATAAACTCAACATGGACTTTAATGTTGGATATTAACATGCTTTATATTTGTTATCTTATTCACTTTTAATACTTTGCTTGTTAAATGGTTAATCTAGATTTATGTTGTATAACACTTGGTACAACAAATACTTGGCACTTTCATAGCCCATACTTGTATGGTATAACCGACACCCGAGCTATGAAAGGAACTTGATTTGTTGTTAACATAAGTTATAATCATGAATGCCTGAAAACATTTACAAGTATTAGCATTATTCGAATAAGATAGCTAATGTAATCATGTTAACAATTTATAATCTGATTGGAACCTCCTTGTGTGTGGTTTCCAATTGAATAATAAGGGTTTATACTATACTTGTTTGAAATACCATTAGTGGATCCTCTAACCTTGACATTTGTTGTTATCATTGTTTAATCCTTACGTTAATCTTCCATCTCAAAGTTCTCATCAACTTCTTCCTCTTCTTCTTCACTATTATTATTGTTGTTGTTATTGTTGTTGTTGTATTATTGTTATCTATAATTTATACAATTAACCTCCCCGTGGTTCGATCCCGGTCTTGTCGGGTTATTTATTACTTCGACACTCCCGCACTTGGGAAAAGACATCAATCTTTTGGTCGTGTCAAGTTTTTGGCGCCGTTGCCGGGGAGGTAAATTCTTGTACAAATTATAGTATTTATTTTATTTTCTCTTTTTACTTTTATTGTATTTTTTTAACTTTGTTTCTTTTGTGTTGTTTCTTTTTCTTTTGTTTTCTTATTCTCTTTTTACACGTGCAT
>JAGMVL010001653.1:82500-112500 GCA_019202695.1 Populus x sibirica
CCTTTAGCTCATAATAGTGCCTCTAAAGGTTGGGTCACTGTGGAGTCTAGGCGTATGGCCAGACAAAAGCCTTGTAGCAATTCCAAGGGGAAGGAAGTGCTTGTAGCAGAGCCAGTGCTAGTTGTCACCCCTTGTGATCCCACTCCCCCTCTCATCAGTGCAGGAGAGGTGCTGCATGACCCTTCTCTTCCCACTGAAGTATTGGTTGACACCCCTTGTATGCCAGAGATTCAGCTCATTTCACCCCCCCTCCCTGCCCAGCCGTCTGCTCAGATTGGAGAAAGTGCTCCTCCTGTCACTGATTCTATCTTGGGTGTTCCAACCAGGAGTGGTGTTCGAACCCGAAGCCAGAAACAGCGTGGTAGTAGTGGAAGGGTCTCCCCTTCCCCTGCAATCTTATGATTATACATAGCTGGAATATCAGGGGACTCAATAATCCCCTGAAGCAGCATGAGGTTGTTAGCCTCATGAAGAAGCATAGGATGGATGTGTGTGGTTTACTTGAAACTAAATTATCTTCCCCCGAGTTGCCGGTATGCATAGACTCGGGCTTAGGCACCGGAAGTACTTTACAAATGCGAGATGCATCAAGCACCGCTAGAATTGTGGTGTTTTGGAATCCAGCTTCCGGTCATCGTTGATCGATTGACTCTTCTGCACAGGCTCTCCACCTTTCTGTTAGCAGTTTGATTTCTCAGTACAGTTTTATGATAACCTTTGTATATGGGTTTAATACAATCTCTGCGAGACGTGCTTTATGGGGGGATCTCAGGCGATGGAACTCTAGCTCCCCCTGGATGATACTTGGGGACTTTAACTCGTTCTTTCATCGGTGATAAACATAATGGTGGGAGTTTGTTTCTCTTTATGAAACCTCCGATTTTCGTGATTCTTTGCTTTGATCTTGGTCTCCGGGATGTCAACTTTCTTGGATGCCATTTTAGTTGGACAAACGGGTGCCATGCGGAGTAAGCTTGATCGGGTCTTTGGTCAACCCTTCTTGGCCTTCTTTGCAACGCCTAACTCGTGTCCACTTTGGCAACCCCTGGTGCTTTTGCGACCATTCCCCGCAGAGGTTCGTCTTGATCCGTTTGTGCAGGGTAAACGGAATTTTAAATTCCTTAACATGTGGGCTTCCCATGATAGGTTTCTTGAGGTGGTTTCCTCTCATTGGTTCGCTCCTGTGTATGGCACCCCTATGTTCATTTTATGTCGTCGGCTTAAACTTCTGAAAGGCCATTTGAAGGAGCTAAATCGTCTTCATTTTAGTCATATATCGGAACGGGTATTGCGGCTTGAATCGAGTTGGAGCATCATCAAACCGTATTGCAGCATGACATGGATAACCAAATCCTACTGGATCAAGACAGGTCTCTTCGTGCACAGTTGTCTACTCTTAAGCACGCAGAGAAACAGTTTTTCAGCCAAAAGATAAAATGCAACTTTCTTAAGCACAGTGATAAAGGCTCCAAGTTCTTCCATGCTCTCCTGGGCCAAAATCATCGGAGGAACTTTATTCCAGCCATCATGTGTAGCCATGGCAGCCTTAGCACATCTTTACGGGAAGTTGGCAATGAATTTGTGTCTTTCTACCAACGGTTACTTGGCTCATCCAAGGTCATCCTTCCACTTGACGGTGCGGTGATTCACCGTGGTCCATGTCTTCCGGTTAGTTCTCATGCCCTTCTCCTTGCTCCGGTTTCTACGAGAGGATATAAGAAAGGCGGTGTTTAGCATAGGAAATGAGAAAGCCCCGGACCCGATGGCTACTCTTCTTTTTTCTATAAACAAGCTTGGGATGTCATAGGAGGGGATGTATGTGCGGCGGTACAGAATTTTTTCCACTCGGGCGACCTTCTTAAACAGGGTTAACCACTCAATTATTGCTTTGGTTCCTAAATCAGGACATGCTTCTTCTCCTTGAGACATGGCCCATTTCATGTTGTAATGTTATCTACAAAGTTATTGCCAAGCTCCTAGCAGGTCGTCTTGCTCATGCTATGAAAGACATAGTCAGCCCCATGCAGAATGCTTTTCTTGGTGGGAGGTATATGAGTGATAACATCAACCTTGTCCAAGAGCTCCTTCGACACTATAGCAGGAAACGCTCATCTCCCCGTTGCCTGTTGAAAGTAGATTTCAAAAAAGCATTCGACTCTGTTCAGTGGAACTTCCTGGCCAGCCTTCTTCGCCACCTTGGCTTTCCAGCTCTTTTTGTTCAGCTTGTAATGGAATGTGTGTCCACTGCATCCTTCTCTGTTGCAGTTAATGGGGACATTCATGGGTTCTTCTTGGGGCGCAGTGGAGTGAGACAAGGAGACCCTCTGTCTCCGTATCTTTTTATATGTTGTATGGAATATTTTTCCAGGCTACTCAAGCTTGCCTCCCGGCAGGAAGGATTTCGGTTCCATCCCAAATGTGAAGTGCAAGGTATCGCCCACCTTGCATTTGCAGATGATGTTTTGCTTCTCTCCCGTGGAGACCCATCTTCGTTAGTTGTCTTCTACAACAGTTGCTCTTTTTGGGCGAGACTTCGGCTTGTGCATCAATCCACAAAAATCATCCATTTTCTTTGGAGATGTTGGCACTTCTCAAAAGAGTCTATCCTCACCGGCTCCGGTTTTAGCGAAGGGAGCTTTCCCTTTACCTATCTTGGGGTTCCTCTAAGTCCCCATCGGTTACTTGCCGTCAATTCTCACCACTTCGCAGGACTTGAAATCTTCTGTTCAAGGATGGATTGGCAAACACCTTACATATGCCGGCCGCTTGGAACTCATCCGGTCCGTTTCGTTTGGGAAAGTCCACTCGGCTCAATATTTTCCCTATTCCCGATGTTGTGGCGAGGAATATAATTAGCATTTGCAGGAATTTTCTTTGGACGAGTGACATCCACGAAGTACCTCAGCTTTGGTTGCCTGGAAAACTATCTGTTTACCTAAGGCAGAAGGTGGTCTCGGCTTGTATGATCTTCGGGCCCGTAACCGAAGCTTTCTTGGCAAACAATTATGGAATATTCATCTTAAAACGGATTCGGTTTGGATTCGTTGGATTCATCATTTTTATCTGCACTCTGGCACCATTTGGTCTGTTCAAGCACACCATACTTCTTCTCCGCTGTGGAAAGCTATCCTTTCTGTTAAAGACCTCCTCTTGCGCGATGTGGGGACTCCGAGTCGAGTATTTCTCTACCGAGAAGTTGGTCTGCTGGTGCAGTCTATTCCTTTCCCGTGCATATGATTTTTTCGGACTGCTTTGGCTCATTTGTCTCATGGGGCCGAGTGGTTTGGGAACAATGGTCACTGCCTAAATACAGTTTTATCCTCCGGGTCATTGTTATGGGAAAACTTAAGACTCGGGACAGTTACGGTTCTTCCCTACTGATCCCAATTGTCTGTTTTGTAGGCAAGTGGAAGAATCCCATAGTCATTTATTTTTTGCTTGTGAATGGACATGTTGTCTCGTGGGTTAGGATAAAAACTTGGTCATGCGGATAGGGAGGACCATGCAGACTTTGCCCAGTGCTATTCGTGGGTTCCATTCTCAGAGGAATAATCTGGAGGCTCGAATGAAAAGAGTTTCCCTGGGTATCACAGTATATCTCATTTGGGAGGAAAGAAACAAACGGGTTTTTGATGGGCGGTCTAGGGAGGTTGCTACGGTGTTCGAGACGGTTTCGGATCCTTTTCTATATTGTCTTCCACTTCTATGAAAAGGATCATTTGCTTTTGCATGTGGGTTGATTATCTCAACATGGGTGGCCTCGTGCTCCGGCTCCCCGTGTGAGCTTCTTCATGTTTGCTGGGCACCGTGGTGCGTGTGTGCATGGTTCATGCAAAATGGTTCTACGTGTCCCAACTCGTTGTGGGACCCCCGGGCTTTATTTTCGGGTGGCTTTGCTCTTTTATTTATGAGGGCTGGTATCCCGTAACATGAACTCCACGTCATGTTTATCTTCTTTTTGGCCCCGCAGGCGTGAATGCATGGTTCATGCATCCCGGCTTCACGTGAGGCATTACCCCCTTCGTCCTCACGTGGGAAGTGCAACTGCTCCTCTGTTTCTTGGTCGTCTATGTTCTTTTTTTCATCTTGGTCAGGGGAGGTCGTCCTTCTCTATGCATGGTAGATCGTTGTGTGTCTTTGCATGTTTGGTGGCGTTACTCATGGCCGCGCCGTGTCCGCATGGCTCCTTCGTTCGCAAGGTCAAGCCGCCGAATTCCCGGGCCGATTCCTCTTGGCTGGAAGAGCTGCTCCTCTTCTAGTTGTTCTCCTTAGCTTGGCTTAGCTGGATAAGGGTTGAATTCCGTCGCCCTTTCCGTGCCGCTTGCTTATGTAATTGTATTGTAAAGGGAGTCTGTTCCCTCGATGATGCATGTTACGTTTTCGTTGGTTTCCGGCTTGTATTGCAAGCTTGTCTTGCTCTTTTTTGATCTATACATTTCTTACATTTGATCAAAAAAAAAAGAAAGAGCTTATCAATTTTGTTTATATATGCTGATTTTTCAGTGGGTCTATGCCCTCTGACCGTCATGAGGCCTTTCCCTCATGTAATTTCAATTTTGTGGATCTTGGGGCCAGTTGTCTATGGCTTCTGGATGGTTATATTCCTCGGCTGGTTGTTCTATTTTGAATGCTGTTGTTGTCTTCAATCTGTTTTGTCTCTAGTTCCCTCTCTATTGTTTGGGTTGCTGGAGTAGATGTTATTTTAGGCTGCCATGTCTATGCTCTCTTAGCATGGAGTTATGTTCCCTGTTTTGGTTCTTTGTGTTCACCTCTGGCTAGTTCTCTACCTGCTGCTGGTTGTATCGGCAAGGATGTTTGTCTTCTGGGGAAAATGGAGCTCTGTAGGGCTGTTGTCTTTCAGCTTTGTCTCTTAGGTGTTCCAGCTGATTGATTCAGTGATGTCCGCTCTCATTAGACCTCTGGGTGATCTCAACATGAATTGCTGGTATGACTGCTTAGTTTGTGTGCAGCTGTGGGTGTGATTTTGATTAGGTCTGGTGTCCTGCTTGGTGAAGGTTTTCTTTGCCTGTTATAAGGACCTATTTGGCTCGGTATGCTATACTTCTTGCAGCTGGCTGGATTGGTTGTTGTTGCTGTCGGTAGGGCTGGAGAGGCTTGTTGCTGCTCTTCATTGTAGGTGGCGGCTTGCCCTCCTGGATTCTGCCATGTGTCTCTCTTCTTGCTGATGCATGGTCCCTGGTTCCTTGTTGGGTTTTGGTGTCCTGGATTGATGGTCCTACAGTAGGTGGAGGCTGCTTCAGGATGTTAGATGCACGGCTGATATGAGGCTGAGCTCTTTTGGTAAGGTCCTGCTGCAAAGGTTTCCTCTGCCTGTTTGGGTGAGGCTCTCTCGCCAAATGTTTGGGCCTCTCCTCTTTCACCATATGAGTTGCTGGTTCGCAGATTGGTCTGGGCTTCCTAGCTGGTAGTGGCTGTTTTGTGTGTCCTTGCCAAGCCGGGTTCTCTTGTGGGTTTGTTATGGGACGATTAGGTGCAGGCTTGCTTGCCTTGGGGGCTCTGTCTGGCCGGGTGAGGGTCTCTCCCCAAAGTACAGACTTTCCCCCCGTTCTATATTAGCTCTTCTCAGAGATGGATTTTGGCCGCCCTTCTCTTGGGCTCTCATGAAGACTGCTCTCACTATGCTCTTTCAGTTGATGCCATGGATTCCAATCGGTTGGGTGAGGCTCTCTCCCCAACTGATTGGGCTACTTGTAATGCTCTCTGTCGCAGATCCACTAGCATGCTGATTCGATTAGAGGAAATTGGGGGATCTTTCCTTCTTTTGATCACTTCTAAGTGGAGAGTGCAAGATGGAGACGGTCCTAGTATCAATCAAGTATCTGCTGTGGTGTAAGCCTGGTCTTCTGTAGATGATGTGCAGATAGTTCACTTCCCTTGTGTTGCTTGGATTGGTCAGTTGGTGATGAAGTGTGGCTGTTTTGTCATGGTTGACTGGTGAAGGGAACCCTTTGGCCGGTTGTTGGTAAGATGGGGTTGCCAGTTTAGCTGGTTCATGCACGGTTGCAGTCACTGGTTAGATATGCCTGTCATTGCTGCCTGTTGGAATTCATTTGGGTGAGGATCTCTCCCCAAAAGCATGTTGCTGGTCCATGGGTGGCGGCCCT
Source organism: Populus x sibirica (assembly GCA_019202695.1). NCBI lineage: Eukaryota > Viridiplantae > Streptophyta > Magnoliopsida > Malpighiales > Salicaceae > Populus > Populus x sibirica. The sequence continues at coordinate 88,626 of JAGMVL010001653.1, forward strand.
CAAAGGATGCATGTTGCATTCCTTGTTGGTTCGCTGGAGTTTATTGTTTGGCTCTCTGTGCCACTAGACAGTGTGTGTATGTCTGCTGTTGCTGCCTTAGTTGCAGGTGGAAATGCTGATCGTTGCAATGGCTCTCAACTGTTGGGGTGAGGCTCTCTCCTCTCATGGTTGGGTTTTTGGGTACGGATGTTTGGGTGAGGCTCTCTCCCCATAACATTCGGTGGTGCAGAGTCGGTAAGCTGGTGATGATGAGTTCACTGGCTGGATATACCTGTCTTTGCTGCCGGTTGGAATCCATATGGGTGAGGTTCTCTCCCCAAAGCATGTTGCTGGTCTGCTGATGGGATTCTCTACTGTGGGCTAGACGTGCATGGTTCCTTGGTTCTGCAAGGCTTTGTGATGTGAGGTGATCGTGCATGGTTCCTTGGTTCTGCAAGGCTTTTTGATGTGTGGTGATCGTGCATGGTCCTGTAAGGGAGTGCAGCTGTCCACTGTTTCTTGGCTGCAAATGATAAACCTCTCTTTGTCATTTGGGATGGTCCACCTCTATGCATAGTTGGCAGTAGCTTGGTGTCTCTGCATGAATGGCTGGCTTTCTCTCTGCATGGCTGAGTTGCGTCTGCATGGCTGCGTTATTGTTCATGGATGAGCTGTTGTCCCTTGGCTTGCTTCTTTGTCCTGCTTGGCTTGAAGAGTCGTTGGGCCTTGTGCTGACTTCGTTGGCTGACAGTTATTATTGACTTTGGCCTATCTTTTATGTGGCTGTTCTTTGGACACCGTATCTTGTTTGGGCATGCACCGATTGGAGTCTTTGGAAGTCATGTCTCTATAGGGCATCATTGTTGGATTACTGCGCTTGATAGCTTAGGGGGCTCGGCCACTCTTCTTTGTGCAAGAACAACGAGTTGTCACTGGGGTCGTTGTTTTGCTCCTCGTCTCTTCGTGGTCTGCTGGATTGGAAGGAGTTTTTTCGCTGGTTTTTGGGTATTCAGCCGATGTTTTCATTGTATGCTAATTGTTTTGCCTTTGGGCTTTGATGCTTGTTCAAGGGAGCCTGTTCCCTTTTGACTCTGTTGATCCAGGGAGCCTATTCCCTTAGTTTCCTATTCAGCAAGCTTGTCTTGCTTATGGTTTGTACAAGGGAGTTTGTTCCCTTTGCCTTCTGTTCACAAGCTTGTCTTGCTTTTGATTTGGTCAAGGGACTTTGTCCCCTTTCCTCTGTATTGCTGGTTTCCAGCGCATTTTTGATCTATAATATTCTTACATTTGATCAAAAAAAAAGAAAGAGCTTATCAGTGCTGGTCTGATACATGGCCGGCTTTTGATTTTGAAAATTATGCCAGAGTTTTTTGACTTTGATACCTCTGAAATGCTTCGGATGCCGGTATGGATTAGATTTCCTAATCTCCCTCTTGATCTTTGGTCCCCGATTTGCCTCTCTAAACTTGCAAGTGTGATAGGGAAACCGATTCACTTGGACACCCCAACATCCTCTATGTCTCGGTTATCATATGCCGGGGTACTAGTTGAGGCGGTTGTTAGCCGATTTGCTCGCAATGATCAACATTTCCTTGCCCAATGGTGTAAACATGACCCGAATGTGTTATATGAATCGTTGCCACGATTACGCAAACTTGCAGGACTTTGGGGCACAAAGACCTCTTCTTGTGCCACCAATTCCAGCCACAAGCGCAGAAAACGAGGTCGCCCAACTCCTACTCCTTTCCGGATGCTCTAATCCTTCGCAGAGTCGAAGCCGTTGAGAAACAACCTCTTCGGGAGGAACCTCAAGGTGAGCCGGAGTGTGATCCAATGTTTGCTCGAGGCAGCTGTGGGCTGGGGAGGAGAGAACAGAGATATTTCGATTGCAAGCGGGCCAAATTGGCTACACCTTCCGGTCCTCTAGGTGATCATCCTCCCGCCTCTCCTCCGGTTGTGATTGTGGAAGACGAGATCATCTTGAACTACCGCCCGGGAGGCGTATTTGACAAGGAGTAAAGTTGCTTCGCCACTTCGGCCGATCGGGGAAGGCCTTATGGAAGAATCGTTCTTCCAACAATTCCTCTTCGTCTGTGTCTCCGGGCAATATAGCATCTCGCTTCCTCATCCTCTACATGATGTCTCCCTGGTTTTGACCAAGGACTCGTTCCTTGTGCTGTTTGGGTCTCTACTTGCTTTAATTTTGATGGCTTTGTCTTTCTGTTGCCGACTTTGTTAGCTTGGCTCTTGTGTGTTGCGGTTTTTCCCTCTGTAGCTATTATGTTTCTTCCGGTTGTTGGTCCGATGGCCTTTGGATCTTACGTTGGGGTTTCCTAGTTGTTCTCCCGCTTTCTTTCCTTCTGGATTGGATTCTTGTTCTTTCCGCCGGCTATTTTGCTTGCTGCGTTTCGTTTGATGTGGCCTCGCTAGTTGGCTTGCTTTGTTTCTTGCTGCGGTTGGCTTGCAGGTTTTTTGTGTTGAGTTGCTGGTTAATTCGTTTCTTGGGTTGAAACGGATCAAATTGGCTTGTTGCCCATCTCGCTTGGGTTGGATGCTTTCTTTGTGTGTGAAGCCGGGCGGCACTTTGACCGGGAGGGTTGGAAGGTGCTTTGGTTCCTTGGTTCGCAAGGTTTTGTGCTATGTGGTGATCGTGCATGGTCTGTAAGGGAGAGCAATTTTTATTTGTATTTGCATGCATGGCTGGCTTTTATGCATGGGCGAGAGCTGCGTCGGCATGGCTGCTTGTCCCTTGGATTGTTTGTCCGCTTGGCTTGAAGAGTCGTTGGGCCATGTCTTGGCTTCATTGACGGCCGATTCTTGGCTTTGGCTGGTTCTTTATTTGGCTGTTCTTCAGACACTTGTCTCTTGTTTGGGCAGGCAATGCATTCCTGCTGTGTGGTCCCACCATTTGTCTTTTGCTCTTGGCTTCTTTAGCGGGCTGATGCTACTTTGCAATTGGGGAGTCGGCGGGTGGTGGGTCTGGCTTGGCTTGTCTTGCCTTGTTGGAAAGCATGTCGTCTATTTGGGTTGCAAGTAGTCTTCTTGTTGGTTTTTGGGTCTCCTAGCCGTTCTTTGTATGCTAGTTTGATTTGCCTTATGGCTTTTATGCTTGTTCAAGGGAGCTTGTTCCCTTTAGATCCAGGGAGTTTGTTCCTATATTTGTTCAAGGGAGTCTGTTCCCTTTATTTTACGTTCAGCAAGCTTGTCTTGCTTACGAATTGGTCAAAGGACTTTGTTCCTTTTTCCCTGTATTCTTGGACTCCGCCGCCTTTTTGATCTATAATATTCTTACATTTGATCAAAAAAAAAAAAAAAGAAAGAGCTTATCAAAAAAGAGCTCTCAGTAGTGGAAGTGAGAGGTAAGAGAGAGAAGCTCTCGGTTGGGGAAGTGGAAAACGATCATCATTCACGTCCTCCATTTTCTCGTGCAATATCTTCTTCTCTTGCTTTCTGCACTCTCATAGGCTCCTCTCATGGTCTCTTGGTTTAATTATTTCATGGCCAAGTCAAAGAAAAAAAGCATCGACGCCTGCGGTTTGCCCAGACGAGATTATGATTTCTGCTCGTCACGCCCTTCTTCCTCAAATGCCCAGCGGACCCTTCGACGAAGTGTTTCCCCTCATAGCCAGAACTCCTCTGGTCCTTCTAGGTCTGCCTCACCACCCTCTGCTCCTCCACGCACAACAATCACTCTTGCAGATGTGGTTAATTCCAATTGTGAGGCTAGGGTTTCCACAAAGCGTAGAAAGAGGGCTATCCAGCGCTCAACCCAGCGGCTCCTCCTTCATCTTCCTCTAAGCCCCTTCCACATCCTTCAACCTCCCCTGTCTCTATTAGACCACGAGGTGGCCCCTCTGCTGAGGCTGGTTCTCTGAGCTCAAGGTTTGGTGCTGGGAACCCGATGGTTGGAACTGCTCCTTCGCCGTCTCCCCCAGTCATGGTCAAGCCTCTCCAGAGAACCTTGGTCCTTCTTCATCCCATCATCATACAGGTACTACCTTTCCAACGTCTCCTCCCATAGTGTATTTCCCTGATTTCACTGCTACTTCATCTTGCAAATTTCTTGAAGCTGACCTGGGTGTACACAAAGAATTGTGGAGGTCTAGTTTAATTGGGTTCATAGCTGGAAAATTTCCTGGCTATACGTCCCTCTCTCAGTATATTAATTCCACCTGGAAATGTAATGTTAATTTCTCCATGCACGACTCTGGCTGGCTGATTTTCAAGTTTGAGTCTGATTTGGACATGAATGCAGTGCTTAATGGAGGGCCTTACTCTATCTATGGCCGGCTTTTGATTTTGAAACCTATGCCTGACTATTTTGATTTTGATACTTCTGATCTGATCCGGATGCCTGTTTGGGTTCGCTTTCCAAATCTTCCCCTTCAGTGCTGGTCACCATTATGTCTTTCCAAACTGGCCAGCGTGATTGGGAAACCTGTGCACTCAGACACTCCAACAGCCTCCATGACCAGGCTTTCCTATGCCCGTGTGTTGATTGATATTGATTTGCTTGCTGAGTTGCCATCTTTGATTGATATCACCCTCCCCAATGGTGTTATCAAACCACAGGCAGTGCTGTATGAATCACTGCCCAGGTTCTGCAAGCAATGCAAAACTTTGGGTCACTCCACTTCTGCATGCAATAAAGGTTCCAGCCATAAGCGTAAAAAGAGTCCTCCACCACCTCCTGCTCCCTCTGGCTGTTCTAACAATTCAGCGGACACTGAAGCAGTTGAAAAACAGCCTCTTAGGAAGGAAGTTCAAGGTGAACCAGAAATTGACCCCATGGATGCTGAGGCAGCTGTGGCTGTTGATAAGAGTTCAAGGAGTTCTGTACGCAAGCGGGCAAAGTTGGCTTCACAACCAGGATCCCCTGCTGCCCAGTCAGGCTCTCCTCAAGTGGTCCAGGTCTCTGAAGGTTGCATTGAAGCTGCCATAACATCGGCTCCAAGGAGACAATACTTGACAAGAAGCAAAGCTGCTGCCAACTCTACATTTGGTCGACCAGGGAAGTCTTTAGGACTGTGTGGCCAACCTTCCAAAACCTCCTTGGCTGACTCCAAGATTCAGGGCAGCACTACTTCCTCCCCCTCTTCTTCCCTTTGATATATTTTGATCTTGTGGAATATGGGCCAAGGAATATATCCTTGTGTCTTTTTTGGATTTTGCTTGTCTGGTATCCTGTTGTTGACTTCATAGGCCTGCCTTATATGTTGCAGTTTATCTTTGTGTTGTATTGCTTTGCTGCTTGGGTTATTTGAGACCTGTCTATAGCCTCTCGGTTTGGTTGCTATTCAGCTTCCTTCAGTTGGTTGAAGACTGTTTCTGTGCTTTTTTATTGCTGGCTTGTTGCCTCTGGTTTTTGGCTGCTGGGTCCTGAGCTTTGTGGTCCCTTTTGGGAAGCCTGTTTTGTGGTGTTGCCTTTATAGGTTTGTCTTCTTGTTGGTGCAGTCATTGTTCTGCCTGTTGCTATGCCATTTTGCTTGTTTGGGTTGCAGCTTCTCTACCTGTTGCTGGGGCCTGTTGCTTCCTTCAGTTGGACTGCTTTGTTAGCATTCTATTGATGGCTTGTTGCCTCTGGATTTTGACCGCTGGGTCCTGTGCTTTGTGGGTGTTTTCCCCATCTAGTAAGCCTGTTGATTTCGGGCTGCTTGTTGGAGTAGCTTGGATGCTGTTCTGGTGGTGCCTCTGTGAGCCTGTATGTTGGTGCAGTCCTTCTTCTGCCTGTTTTTGTGCTGGATGTTTCCGCTGCTTCCCTTGGTGGCAAGCATGTTTGCTGATTGTGGCTATTGGTCTGAAGTCAGTGGTCAAGGCTTTGCTGTTGGTTGTATTTTACTACATGTTCGGCTTTGTGGGAGCATGTTCCCATAGGCCTTTTTGTTTTCTATTTTGCCCTGCATGGGGCTGTTCATGATTGGGTTCATGGGATTTATTCCCTTTTTCGGACTGGCTTGTGCTGGGGAGAATGTTCCCCTGCACTCGCCTTTTTGTGTTTGCTAACGCTTGTTCAAGGGAGTCTGTTCCCTTTGCCAGTGTTTGTACAGTTCTGCTGGTTTTCCAGCTTGTATCGCAAGCTTGTCTTGCTCTTTTTGATCTATAATATTCTTACATTTGATAAAAAAAAAAAAGAGCTTATCAAAGCTAGCAAGTGTCTTTGGGAAAACCTTTACAGTGTGACAAATTTACTGCCACCAAGGAGAGGATATCATACGCACGGGTTCTAGTTGAAGTTGACCTCCTAGCTGATCTTAGATCCTCCATCAAGCCTAATGGAAACTCACTTATTCAAAAAGTTATCTATGAGACTCTACCCAAGTTTTGCAAACACTGTAAAGTGCTAGGCCACTCCACTGGAACATGTTCCAAAGGTAAGGAAGAGGCCAAAAACTTTGAGAAAGCCGGCCCTGGAGCTACCAAAACCAATGACAAAGACAAGGGAAATGACTCCACTCACAACCTGGCTGCTGCAACGAGGTCCAATGGTGAAGGACAGATCACAAACGTTGATAAGGCTGCCTCTTCTAGTGCAGCTACCAAAGGCAAAGACAAAGACAACGGAAATGACTCCACTCATCTCCACCTAGGCCTGCAACGTGCTCCAATGAAGAGCACCGGCCTGCCGCACCGTGCTCCAATGAAGAGATCCAAACGTGCCCCTCTAGTGCGGCTCCCAATGACAATGACAAAGACAAAGTAAATGTCTCCACTCATCTCCCTTTGGCCGCTACAACGTGTTCCAACGGCAGGGCAAGTGCAGCTACTAAAAGCAATGTCAAAGACAAAGGAAATGATCTCAATTCTGTTCTTTGCCCCTTCGGTGGAAGTCCCCCACGTTGCTCCCCCTTCAGCTGCTGGCCCTGAATTTGTTGCCCCCACTGATCTCTCCTCGTCTTGTGCAGCTCACGTTGATCAGCCTTGTTCAAATGCATGGCAAACAGTTCGGAAAAGGAGACAAAGCTCAAGGAACAAACAACAAACTCAATCTCTTTTGCCAGCTGATTGTAACCCACCAGCTCAACAAAAGGTTCCCAAGGGGAAATCTTCCATTTCCTCAGTTGAAATCACTGGCATCAAGTCTCCCCATTGTCAGTGTAGGTGTGCTCACCGGAGCTCGGTTCAAAAGAATTCCAATCCTTATTCGAGCGGTGGTGGGGTTCCTCCCACCCTCCCCCACCCATGATTATTCAATCTTTGGAATGTGAGAGGGATTAATAGCCCTCTCAAACAACATGAGGTCGCTGGCCTCATGAAGAGTAAGAAGCTTGATGTATGTGGTCTCCTAGAGACCAAGTTGTCTAAGTCAAAAGTCGCCTGCATGCATAAACTTCGGTTGAAGACTTGGAAATAGGTAAGTAATGTTTGAAGCCGCTGCTTATGCCCGTATAATTGTGTTTTGGAATCCCGCCACCAGTGCAAGTTGAGATGATTCACTCCTCCGCCTGGGGATTCACGTTATAGTTACAAGCTTGGTGCAACAATTCTGTTTTTTACGCCACCTTCATATATGGGTTTAACACAATTTCGGCCGAGAGGTCTTTGTGGGCCGACCTTAGAAGATGGAGTGTGGACTCTCCATGGCTTCTACTTGGTGACTTTAACTCAATCCTCTCTCAGGCGGACAAGCATAATGGGGAGCCAGTATCTACCTATGAAATTTCAGACTTTAGGGAGTGTTGCTCTGATCTTGGAATTGCCGACTTGAATGCTACAGGCTCCCACTTCACATGGTCAAACGGCACGGTCTGGACAAAGATTGACAGGGTGATGGTGAACACCCACCGGTACTCTATGCAACAAATGGCTCACGTACATTTTGGAACTCCGGGGCTTTTTCGAGACCATGCTCCATCTATGTCCAGTGGGACTTCGGGCTCCTCGGGCAACGAAACTTTAAATTTTTCAACATGTGGACTGCTCATCCCCGGTTCTTGGAAACCATCTCTCGAATTGGTCTTTGGATGCCTACGGGACGCACATGTACATCCTTTGCAAAAAGCTCAAACTTTTAAAGGGCAGTCTAAGGTCTCTCAACAACCTTCATTTTAGCCATATTTCGGAGAGGGTTGTTAGAGCTGAAAAGGCCCTGGATGACACTCAGCTTCTTCTCCAAAATGACATGGACAACGGTCAGCTCCTTGCTCTTGAAAAGCTGCAGAGGCTCAACCTTGTTAATCTTAAGTCAGCTGAAAAAATGTTCTTTAGCCAAAAGTTGAAGTGTGCTTTCTTTAAAGAATATGACAAGGGCTCTAGATTCTTTCATTCTTTGATGAACCAGCATCACAGAAGACGCCACATTCCTGCCATAGTTAGAAGTGATGGTATGTTAACTACTTCGGTGAAGAGGTGGGTAGAGAGTTCGTCTCTTACTACAAAGAGTTATCGGGAACATCCAAGCACACTATTCCTCTGCAGGAAATGAGGTGGTACAAAGTGGTGCCTCGCATTAATGTTGATTCCCATGCCTATCTCCTTGCTCCTATTTCAGTGATGACATTAAACGAGTTCTCTTCGGTATGGATGATAATAAAGCTCCGGAGTAGGATGGGTACACATCCGCATTCTTTAAAAAAGCTTGGAGCATCGTGGGAACGGACTGTTCACCGTGAAGGACTTCTTTGCCTCGGGGAGCTTCTCAAGCGGCTCAACCATTCTACCATAGCTCTTGTTCCCAAGTCAACCACTCGCCAACTCAACAGATTACAGACCCATCTCTTCTTTGCAACATCACTTACAAAGTTATCTCCAAGATACTTGCTGGGAGGTTGGCTCACGTTCTAAATGATATCATTAGCCCCTCTCAAAATGCTTTTCTTGGCGGGAGACTCATGGTCGACAATATAAATCTCATGCAAGAATTGCCGAGAAATTATGGGAGAAAGCGTGTGTCACCCCGATGCATCATCAAGATTGATTTCAAGAAAGCATTTGATACGGTTCGTGGCCTTTTCTTCGTCATCTCTTACACCTATTGGGGTTCCCTGCTAGGTTTGTCCATCTGGTTATGGAATGCGTTGAGACTGCCTCCTTCTCTGTTTGCATAAATGGTAATCTCTATGGTTTCTTCCCTGGCAAATGTGGTGTCCGGCAAGGAGACCCGTTATCTCCATATCTCTTTATTATCTACATGGAATACTTCTCTAGGCTTCTGAAAAGCTCCACTCAGATTTCGGGTTTCAACTTCCACCCCAAATGTCAAGCCTTGGGAATTACTCATCTTGGGTTCGCTGATGATATCCTGCTGCTCTGTCGTTGTGACATGGCATCTGTTAACATTCTCCTTCAACAACTTCATATTTTTGGTGAGTCCTCTGGCCTAGTTATTAATGCGGCAAAATCCTCCATTTTCTTTCTTTGGTGTATCGGAGGATATTAAGCAGGCCATTCTCAGACTCTCCCAGTTCTCAGAAGGAAGCTTTCCTTTCAAGTACCTCGGCGTGCCACTCAGCCCTCACAGGCTTCTAGCCAGTCAATTCTCTCCTCTTATTCACAGGCTTGAATCCACTATTCAGAGTTGGCTGGGAAAGTTTCTCTCATATGCAGGTCGGTTGGAATTGATCAAATCGGTCCTGCATGGCATGGTGCAATTTTGGATTAGCATCTTCCCTATCCCAACCTGTTGTGATCAACAAGATTACTAGCCTTGTGCGGGAATTTCCTATGGGATGGCAATATGTTTGAAGCAAATCTGCTCTTGTAGCTTGGAAGCAAGTGTGTACGCCAAAGAATGAAGGGGGACTTGGGGTTCATGATATCAAAGCCGGAAATGACGGCTTCTTTGCCAAACATCTCTCGGAATATTCACGTGAAGGTGACTCCTATGGATTCGATGGGTAGACCACTTCTACGTTTCACGAGCATCCATCTGGTCCCTGGAAGCCAAGCAAACTGATTCCCCTCTGTGGAAATCTATCTTCGCTCTTCGTGACAGATCGCTTAACCTCTCGTGGTGGGGAGGCTCCGGTCACAGCAGTTACTCTCAAACTGGCAATCTGACTCCTGTCCATTTACAGCCAATGCATATGCTTTTTTCAGATATAAAGCTGCTCCAGTCCAGTGGGCCAATGTAGTTTGGGAACAATGGTCTCTCCCAAGACATAGTTTTTCCCTATGGCTGGCTATGTTGGGGAAGCTGAGAACCAGAGATCGTCTTCAGTTTCTGTCCCCTGATCCTATATGTCCTCTTTGCCTGTCTGTTGATGAATCTCATGGCCACCTCTTCTTCACTGTGATTGGACATCTTCTCTTTGGCGGAAGGCCAAGCTCGGCTTAAGATTCATAACTCTATGCTTTCCCTAAGTAGAGCTGCAAGGGTTTTACACAACAACAAAAAAGGGCGCAATCAAGAATGAGACGAGTATCTCTTGTTGTTCTTGTGTATTTGATGCGGGAGGAAAGAAACAGGAGAATTTTCAACAATGCTGGGAAATCAGTTGAAGCCATTTTCAGGAAATTCCAGATACTGTTTTATACCATATTGTATTTTCATGAAAATAATCCCCAAGCCTACAGTGTTGCATTCTGAAAGAATCAGTTTGGGGTATTTTTGAGTACCTAGTTTTTGCATGGTTATTGCATGGGACATGCATGCTTCCACGTCCCTGCCTCTGTTCCCCTGTTTTGGTTTGGGGATAAAAACAGTCTCGTGGCATGGCTTGATTGGGTGATCTTCTTTTTGCATGGTGGTGCGGCTTCTACAAAGTTGAATGGGTTTACATTGGGCGCCTCCTGTGAGGTGGTCAGGTGGTGTTTGGCAGGTCGCTTGGACGTGCATGGCTAATGCATGGTCTCTCGTCCCTGCATTGATGAACCTCTACGCCTTGGAAATTTAAGTTGTTCGGGTGGGCACCTGGGCGAGTGCTATTGGCTACTGTCTTCCGCATACCCGCATGGAATGGCTCTTGGCAAGCTGTCGGCTCCCCTCGGGCGGGCGTTTTTAGTGAGCTTATGGGTTGTTTTTGTCTCCATCTCTGTTCTTGTTGCTCCGCATGGTTGCTCTATCACTATCCTTGGCTGCTAGTGCTATGTTTTTTCTTCGGCTGATTTTTGGTCTTTGTGTTCAACATGGTTTAGCTGAGGTGGTATGCTCCCCTGTTCCTGTGCTGCTGTGCGGCTGTGATAGGCTGAAGCTGCTCCAATGCTTGGGGAAATTTTGTTTTGTGTTTTTGCATGGTTCAATGGGCATTCGCTTTGGCTTTGAAAGGTGAAGTTGCTTTATCATTTTTAGTGGATGTCGGCTTGTGAATCCGCATGGCTCTTGCTCTTCTTCTTTGGAAGTGAGTTCCATTTGTCTTCTCGTTAGCTTGCAGTGTGGCTCTTGTTTGCCTCGTGGCTAGTCTATTTTTGGTTTTTTTTTTCTCGGGAGCCTGTTCCCGGTTTTATTTTGGTTTGGGTCCCTGTTGCCCTTTATCGTATATTTTTAATTTTTAGTTTGCTATTTTTGTAGTTGGTTACTTTTGATCTTAATATATATTCTTACATTTGATCAAAAAAAAGAAAAGAAAGAGCTCTCAGTATGATTGGTTGTTTCGGCTCGGCTGGCTTGCCGCTGGGGTTTTGGCTCAAGTCTGCCTTCCTTTTGTTGCTTTCGGTGCTGTTTGTATTGTGTAATTCACTTGTAATAGTTTATGTCTCCTTTGGTTATAATTGAAGGTGTGTTTCCTTTGGTTATAATTGAAGGTCAGGCTAGAATATTTTTTTCTGGTTGTGCTTGTTGGGAGCCTGTTCCCTCAAGCACATTACTGTCGATTGTTTCTACGGCTAGCTGGTTCTTTTTCCAGCTAGTCTGAAATTTTTGATCTATATACTTCTAACATTTTATCAAAAAAAAAAAGAAAGAGCTCTCAGTAGTAGTAGCCTTGAGAGAGAAACAAGAGAGAGAAGCTCTCCTTCCCCTCACGGGAACAGTTTCCCTTGTCCATGGCGCCACCTGAAATTTGAAATTTCGGTTACTGTAGCTTCCCCCCCTCCATGCTTTTCTGCTTTACTCTTCCTTCATGGCCAAAAACAAGAGAACTTCACGCCGACCCCCTGTTCAAAAACAACCCCTCAACTCTGTTCTTGCTCTTGCTGCCCCACCCCTTCCTCCTCCCACCCCTCTTCTCCCTTCCCCTCCGTCTCCTCCCCCCCTTCCTCTGTGGTGGCCGGTGGGTCCAGCCCTGATAAATTCTTGATTTTTCCTGAAGAAGGGACTGTCCCCCAACAGATTGTTTATTCTCCCTCTACCCCTGACCATGTGCTTGTCGAGGATTGCTCTGATGAAGATGATTATCTTTGAAGAAGAAGTGGATTATTCGCATCCGGGGGTAGCTCCAAGTTCTTTTGCTCCCCGTACCACCTCCTACAGGCAACAATCTTGCTCCTCACAGTGTTTCAGGGGTTTCCCCTTTATGTGGTTCAGGTCAATCAAGTGGACCAGTGGCTTCCTCAACGAAGAAGGGACCCTCTCCCGTGCCTCGCTTCCCAACACAAGCATCCCGAGATCTTGCCGTGGCGGATCACAACCCTCCAAACTGTAATCTCCTCTCCTGCAGAGGCTTCCCACTCAGGTACTTCTCATTCTCCTGCTCCTGTTGCGAGCTGGCGAGATCTTTTTGCCTCCAACCGCAACACTATTACAGGCCCTAAATTGTTCTCATCATCTTCCCGTGATGATTTACCCCTGTGATTTGTCTCCGGATGATTTAGACAATAATTATGATGTATGGCAACTCTGTATTGTGGGTTATATTGCTGGCAAGTCGCCTGGTTTTAAGGCTTTGAACAATATTATCTCCAGTTCTTGGAAGTGTACGCCTCTTTGACCATTCACGAATCTGGCTGGTTAGTTTACAGATTCACAAATGTTGATGACAAACTTGCTGTTCTTGCTAATGGTCCTTACTTGATGATGCAACCATATTATTCGATAGTTTCACCCACATTTAACTAGTGTTTTGCCTATGTTTTATATATAAAATACCTTGATATTCTTTGTTTTATGTTTTGAAGGCACTTTTGGATGAAAGATGCAAAAAGGAGTAAATTGGAGATAATTGGCAGATTTGACCTTCAGTCGATGTTTTGTGCAGAGCGTGAGCTCTAGAGGTTGAAATGAAGTGATTCCAGTGGCATTAAAAAGCTAACATCCATACCTTTCTGGACATCTAAGGCAAGAAAATAAAATAAGGAAGAGCATGGAAATCGCAGCCTTCAAAGTCAAATCTCGCAATCTGCCAATGTTGACCTTCGGCCATTCCAACTTGAATATCTGGAGCTACAGAAGTCAAATTGATGCAAACTCAATTGTTTTGGATTCATGTCTCAAAGGTCTATAAACGCTCCAAATTTCAGCCAAAACTGATGTCATATGAGGGAGATATGATTTTTCAAAGATGACAACTGAATTCTGCAGCAAACAGGTTTCGTGAAGAAACGAGTCCAAATTACGTTCCGAAGCATCTAAACCGATATCCAAGTTTGTATTTCAGCAATTTAGCTCCTCTAAGTCAAAGCTTGAAGATTTCATGCAAGGCTATTTCTCCTTTTTTAGGAAAATAGTTATTGAAGTACTTAAATCTAAACAGTCTACTTAATGGAGGACTATTTTGTAAAATAGAGACCTAGGGTTTTCTAGGATAAAAAAAGAATGAGAGAAGAGAAGGGGGGCAGCCAGCCAAGGAGAGAAAAACGCCCCCTTCCTCTAAGAAACCCTAAATTATGCATTCTTCCTTCTTTTTGATTAGTTGTTCAACAAACATGCAAGGCTAAACACTTTTTCTTGGTTGCAAGGACACGGAAACCTTTGATTTCAAGAACTGTGAGATTTATTTTACCTTTTCTTTTTAGTTTATATGATGAATATGTTTGTTCTCCTATGCTTATTTTTTCTATGATTGTTTATTTTAATTGCTAGAGCGGACTCTAAGTTATTATTGTAGACAATCTATTGTTAAGTTTGATATCAAAACCGGAGTTGTGGTATATGAACTTGTGAAGCAAGCGAGTTTAATAATTGTGGTAGATCTACGTTATTAATCTTAGGCGAGAACATTCAATCAAATCAAACATAGACTGCGGACAGTTATGTTTTCTTGATTAATCAACTTATCTAGTTCTTAAGGCTGCCATTGAATTAAATTACTAGTGCGGACACCGTGGTTGTTTGATGGTTAGGGCTAGTTATACGGCGGATCCGTTAACTAACCAATGTTAAGAAGAGATAAATATTCAGAATATAAATTGATGTTTTGTTTCCATGATCGGTTCCGATTTCGTAGGTGGATGTGTGCTTGTGACCAAGGTTTGTTCTCTTGATAATTTTCTCGATTTTATTAAATTTAGTTTGATAGTTTTTTCGTTTTCTTTTGCTTTAGCCTAGATAACGTCCAACCCCCCCCCCAAATTGCATATCATCTAGCATAAAAATCGAACTTGAATCTTCCTCGTGGGATCGACCCCTTGCTTGCTCTATACTATCTTGTGTGTTGTGTTTGAAGCTAGGGTAATTAATTTGTGCGACCGCGACATCGCAACAAATTTTGGCGCCGTTTCGGGAAGTAATTTTAGTTGATTATTGTGCTTATCTCGTTATTTTTATTTTCTCGTGATTCAAAAAAAAAAAAAAAAAAAAAAAGAGACAATTTTTGCTTGCGACAGTCTTGTTCACTTGCGGCGATGATCTTGTTCAAATAGAGTTTTTGGTGGAATTAGGTATCGACCTTTTGTTTCCGAAGGGAAACGACGTTCTAAACAGGACTAGTGTTTTTAGGCCACTAGCCCCACCCTATCGAGGCCAAATTCCGCTGTTTTCTAGGGTTTTTAGGCGGTTTTGTTTTTCTACCGTAGGATTTTCGTACAATTTGCATTGTTTTCGATCTCTTGTGTGGTTGGTTTCTTTTGAGTTTTCTTGATGATTTATGCCCAGTAACCCGTTCTACTAATCAAAGTCAAGTGCATTTGGATCTCGAAATAGAAAAAACTTTACGCGAGTTACGAAAGGAAGCTCGCCTTAACACCATGGTTGTTGCACGACAACAAACACTCAAGGAGCTTGTTTGCTCCTAACGTGGAAAATCAGCCATTGTGCATAAACATCGACAATAATGTAAACTTTGAGCTCAAATCTGGTTTTATACATTTGCTACCAACTTTCAATGGTCTTGCAGGAGAAGATCCTCATACTCATCTCAAGGAATTCCATATGGTTTGCGTTGGCATGAAACCAAATGGAGTTGATGAAGAACAAGTTAAGTTGAAAGCTTTTCCTTTCTCTTTAAAAGGGGCAGCAAAAGCATGGTTTTTCTCTATTCTCCCAGGTTCCATTGGAACTTGGAATGCCATGAAGAAGATTTTCCTTGAAAAGTATTTCCCAAGCATCTCGAGTTGCCAACATAAGAAAAGAAATATGTGGGATTCGACAATCTCATGGAGAGACACTTTTCGAGTATTGGGAAAGATTTGAGCAACTGTGCATTCAATGCCCTCATCATCAAATACCCGATCACCGCTCATTCAATATTTCTATGAAGGATTGATGCCTACCGACCGTAGTATCATTGATGCCGCAAGTGGAGGGGCATTGGTAGATAAGACACCCGAGGCCGCACGCCAATTGATCTCAAATATGGCGACCAACTCAAAACAGGTTTGGCACTCGTGGAGACTTCGCAAACAAACGAGTAAATGAGGTAAGTATTTCTAACCTTGAGAATAAAGTTAATGATCTTACTTCTCTTGTGCGTTCTTTGGCTTGTGGCAATATACAACGGGTGAAAGTTTGTAGCATATGCTCCTTACAAGGACATGCTTCAGATATGTGCCCAACAATGCAAGAAGATTACATTGAACAAGCTAATGCAAGTTGATAGAGCATTCAATGGACAACCTTAGCGTAAGTATGATCCTTTTTCCCACACGTACAATCCTGGATGGAGAGATCATCCCAACCTACGGTATGGGAACCAGCCTCAACAAGGCAATCAAGGCCGACAACTCCATCCCCATGGATTTTCGACCCCAACGAATTATCAAGCAAGACAACCCCTCCATTCACAAACTCCAATGTTATGGGGTCGTCATCTAGTGATGATCTTCGTGAGATGATGAAAACTTTGGCTTCTAACACCGTGACCTTGCAACAAAATGTCATGTCTTTTCAACAGAAACAAGGTCAAGTATTCACAACTTGGAGAAGCAAATGGGGCAAGTAGCTTCAAGTGTGGGGAAATTGGAAGCACAAATGAATGGAAAATTGCCCTCCCAAGCATTGAATCCAAAAGAGAATGTTAGTGCGATCATGCTGCGAAGTGGGAAAGAACTTGAAAAGAAAAGGTCGAAACAAATTGAGATGGAGGAAGAAGAAGAGACAAAAACTAAATTGAGTACAAAAAAGAAACATCCTTCTCCTTTACAAATTGAAACCACGACCAACACTCTAAAGGTAAGTCCTCAATCAATGACTTCCAGTTTTAAAATAATTCCACCCTTTCCTGTGAGTTCTTCTAGGTCAAAGAAAGAGGACAAAGAAAAAGAGATTTTAGAGGTTTTCAAGAAAGTAGAACTCAACATTCCTTTGCTTGATGCTATCAAGCAAATTCCCAAGTATGCAAAATTCTTGAAGGAGTTGTGTACTACCAAGAGAGCTTTCAAACCGAAAGGTCATGAAACGGTAAGTATGGGTGAAGTTGTATCTCCGTTGTTCAAAAGAATTTGCCTTTGAAACAAAAAGACCCAGTGCGTTTACTATCCCATGTGTTATTGGTAATGCTAGTTTTAAAAGAGCTTTATGCGATTTAGGTGCATCCATTAGTGTTATGCCCAAACATGTTTATGATTCTCTTAGTCTTGAGCCTTTGAATAAAACTAGCATTGTAATACAACTTGCGGATCGTAGTTTTGTTTACCCACTTGGTGTGATAGAAGATGTCCTAGTCAATATTGATAGTTTGGTCATTCCATGCGACTTTTATATTCTTGATATGGAACATGATTCTTGTGATTCATCAAACAAGACTCCTATATTGTTTGGGAGACCATTCTTGAAAACCGCCAATACAAGGATAGATTGTGGTAAGGATACTTTGTCTATGGAAGTAGGAGATGAAATGATTGAATTTAATTTTCATGATGCAATGAAATATCCTTATAGCAATGTTTATTCTATCACATGCTATGACCAAATTGATAAGTGTGTGCAGCAAGTTTTTGATTTTGATTGTGAGGATGGATTAAGCGTAGCTTTAAGCTATGGCTATGATTTTACCGAGATAGAAGAGATGGAGAGGCACATATGTGTTCCCCAAAACGTGCACGAATCGGCATTGGCTTTGCAATCATTGCAAACTGTTCCCCATGGTAATGTCTTTGTTGATTTAGTACTCTCACATAAAAAGCTTTTGCCATCTATTTTACGAGCTTTGAGTTAGAATTGAAACCTTTGCCCGATAATTTGAAGTATGTATTCATTGGCGACAACAATACACTTCCCGTTATTATAGCATCGGGTTTGACAAATACGCAAGAGGAAAAACTTGTGAAATTATTGTGTGATCACAAGACGGCCATTGGATGGACTTTAGGCGACATCAAGGGCATTAGTCCCTCAATGTGTATGCATCATATACTATTGGAGGACAATGCGAAACCAACAAGGGAAATGCAAAGGAGGTTGAACCCGCCTATGATGGAGGTAGTGAAAGCTGAAATTTTAAAACCGTTAGATGCGGGAGTCATTTATCCCATCACGGGACAAGTAAATGGGTTGCGCCAATCCATGTGGTGCCTAAAAAGACCGGAATCACGTTGGTGAAAAACAAAAATGATGAGCTCATTCCTACTCGCATCTCGAGTGGATGGAGAATGTGTGTTGATTACGAAAGCTAAATCTTGCTACACGCAAAGATCATTTTCCATTACCATTCATGGATCAAATGCTTGAACGCCTAGCAGTAAGTCTTTTTATTGCTTTCTTGATGGATATATTGGATACAATCGATTGTTATTAATCCCGAGGATCAAGAAAAGACTACATTTACATGTCCATTTGGTACATATGCATATAGGAGAATGCCCTTTGGTCTCGTAATGCACCCGCAACTTTTCAAAGATGCATGATGAGTATTTTTTCTCGATTATGTTGAAAGAATAATTGAGGTTTTCATGGATGATTTCACGGTGTATGGTGATTCTTTTGATAAATGTCTAGAAAATTTATCTTTGATCTTGAAAAGGTGCATTGAAACTAACCTTGTCTTAAACTATGAGAAGTGTTATTTTATGGTAGAACAAGGAATAGTTCTTGGGCATGTTGTGTCTTCACGTGGATTAGAGGTTGATAAAGCTAAAATAGACGTTATTTCATCATTGCCTTACCCCTCCTGCGTGAGGGAAATTCGTTCTTTTCTTGGCCATGGAGGTTTCTATCGACGCTTTATTAAAGATTTCTCAAAGATTACAGCACCCTTGTGCAAACTATTAGCCAAAGAAGTGGATTTTGTGTTTGATCAAGCATGTAAAGATGCCCATGATGAGCTTAAGAGGTGTGTCACATCTCGCCCTATCATCCAACCACCAAATTGGGATGAGCCTTTTGAGATAATGTGTGATGCAAGTGACTATGCGGTAGGGGCTGTCCTTGGGCAAAGAATTGGGAAGAATTTGCATGTTATCGCCTATGCTTCCGCATGTTGGACGGTGCACAATGCAATTACCATACAACCGAAAAGGAACTTTTTGCGGTGGTGTTTGCTCTTGAAAAATTTAGGTCATATCTACTTGGTACAAAAGTCATTGTTTTTACCGATCATGCGGCTTTAAGGTATCTTTTGAAGAAAAAGGAGTCCAAACCAAGATTGATTAGGTGGATCTTGCTTTTACAAGAATTTGATCTTGAGATCAAAGACAAAAAAGGTGCTCGAAAATCATGTGGCCGATCACTTGAGCCGACCGAGGACCGAGGATATACAAACCGAAACAATAAGAGAGACATTCCCGATGACCGGTTGTATGTGTTACATTCCTCTACAAGACCATGGTATCTTGATTTGGTGAACTATTTAGTCACCAAAGAATTCCCTCCGAGTTTGTCTACATCCCAAAAAAACAAGTTACGAGCCGATGCTAAATATTATTTTTGGGATACTCCTTATCTGTGGAAATTTTGTGTGGATCAAGTAGTTAGGAGATGTGTACCACAAGATGAATTTCATTCCATTCTTACCTTTTGTCATTCTCATTCTTGTGGTGGGCATTTTGGAGCAAAAAGATCGGCCCACAAGGTACTTGAAAGTGGTTTTTATTGGCCTTCTATTTTTAAGGATGCATATCATTTTTGCAAATCATGTGAAAAATGCCAAAAAACAGGTAATATCACTCATAAGAATCAAATGCCTTTAACGAATATTCTTGTGAGTGAAATTTTTGATGTTTGGGGTATTGATTTTATGGGTCCATTTCCTTCTTCTTTTGGCAATCTTTATATCCTTCTTGCTTTGTTGATTATGTGTCCAAATGGATTGAGGCGAAAGCCACACGAACTAACGATGCTAAGGTTGTTTTAGATTTTGTCGGGACTCACATATTTGAAGGTTTGGAATCCCTAAAGCTATCATTAGTGATCGTGGCACTCATTTTTGCAATCGTTCAATGGAAGCATTGTTACGCAAATATCATGTGACTCATCGAACTTCCACAAGATACCATCCTCAAACGAATGGCCAAGCTAAAATTTCAAATCGAGAAATCAAGTCCATTTTGGAGAAGACAGTTCAACCTAACCGACGAGATTGGAGTCTACGACTTGGTGATGCACTTTGGGCTTATCGAGCGCTTACAAATCACCTATAGGAATGTCACCTTATAGGATGATTTATGGAAAAGCATGTCATCTACCGGTGGAGCTTGAACATAAAGCTTTTTGGGCCATTAAAAAATGTAACATGGATTATGATGTCTTTGGGATTGCAAGAAAGTTGCAATTGCAAGAGTTGGAAGAGATTCGAAATGATGCTTACGAGAATGCAAGGATTTATAAAGAAAAGACTAAGAGTCTCCATGACCGAATGATTACAAGAAAAGAATTTAATGTTGGAGACAAAGTCCTTCTTTATCATTCCCGTTTGAAACTTTTTCCTGGAAAGTTACGCTCTCGTTGGATTGGACCATTTGTTGTTTCTAATGTTTTTTCTTATGGTGCAGTTAAAATTACAAGTTTAGAAACCAACAAAGTACTCAAGGTCAATGGGCATCGCTTGAAACCTTTCTATGAAGGTTGGACGACAGAACTCACCGCTTACGCGGAGTTAGCTGAACCAATCTATGAAGAATAAGCATGCAACATGTCGAGCCAATGACATAAAACAAAAGCGCTTCTTCGGGAGGCAACCCATCACAAAAAAAAAATAGATTTGCTTTCTTTTTCCCTTATCTTTTATTTTTCGCATTTTACTTTATTTTTGTCATTCTCCAATATTCCTTTTCTTTTATTTCAACATTGAGGACATGTTGTGTTTTAAGTGTGGGGGTATTGGGAGAATGTTGGTTTTCTAATTTTGGTTTTCTTTGTTATTTTTCAAAAAAAAAAAAATTATGTTTGATCTTTTGAACTCCCATTGGTTTTTGAGAATATGATTATTATGTATGAGAATTAGTTGAGATAGATGAAGATATAAATCAAATGAAGGAGTGTGCATGCAAGTTTTAAGCTTTAATTGGTTTAGGGATTGACTTTGAGAATATGCCATGTTGACTTTATAGTGTTATACCAATGCAAGCTTTTGAGCCTTCAACATTATATTCTTTTATTGTGCCTTCTTTCAATGATATGTATCTTTAGAACTTGCTTCATATCTTGTTGAGATTACATTCATATTACATATATACATGAAGATGATAAAGGCATTAGGAATTTTAACCACTTGAGCCAAAAAGCCAACCTAAAGCATATTATCCTTAGTGAGCCCCTTTTGAGCTTGTTTATCTTTTCTTTGCTTTATCCATGTATAAGCCTTAACTTTATATATGTTTTCCTTTTCCCTTGGCCAAGGTTTAGTAGAGCATATACTAATGATATCTCATGGAATTATGGTTGGAAATTATGTGAAAAGAAAGAAGAAGTGATGCTTGATGAAAAGATGGGCAAAGTTGCCAAAGGTAAAAAAAAAAAAAAAAAAAAAGAAGAAAAAAAGAAGAAAAAAGAACAAAGAAAAAAAAAGTGTTCCTTTATGTTCTTAAGATTTTATGTTGAAAAAGCTTGAAATCAAAAGAAGCTAAGCATTGGTGATTAAAGATGGAAAATTTATGTGTTTTGATGAAATATCTTGTTTGAAATATCATTTTTTAGAATGCTCTACTTTCTCTGGTTTGAACCTTTTCTTTTACTCTCTTTTACCTCACCTTAACCTTAGCCCCATTACAACCAGAAAATAAGACCTTTTGATTCATGCATTGTTTGTAATATGTTAGTAATGAAGATGAGATTGAAGAGCAAGCTTATGGTAGAACATATTCATTGATTGAATTTGAGAGATTTAAACACATAAGCCCTAAACACGTGAGTGTTGGAGTGTATATCAATGAGAGGACCTATCACTTTGGCATGGCATAGATTTCATTTAAATCTCGACGATTAATTGACTTTTGAAGTTTGCATGTAAATAAATTCATGAAAATTTATACTCTTTATCCTTCTTAATTGTGTTCTTGTTTATAATGAATATATTCTTGGATATTGATGGGAGATTAGAAGATTAGTCATAGTGATTTCATTGAATTTAACTTCAATTTGATTTTACCTATCCTTTCTCGAGGACGAGCAAGAGCTAAGTGTGGGGGTATTTGATGCAACCATATTATTCGATAGTTTCACCCACATTTAACTAGTGTTTTGCCTATGTTTTATATATAAAATGCCTTGATATTCTTTGTTTTATGTTTTGAAGGCACTTTTGGATGAAAGATGCAAAAAGGAGTAAATTGGAGATAATTGGCAGATTTGACCTTCGGTCGATGTTTTGTGCGAACGTGAGCTCTAGAGGTTGAAATGAAGTGATTCCAGTGGCATTAAAAAGCTAACATCCATACCTTTCTGGAAATCTAAGGCAAGAAAATAAAATAAGGAAGAGCATGGAAATCGCAGCCTTCAAAGTCAAATCTCGCAATCTGCCAGTGTTGACCTTCGGCCATTCCAACTTGAATATCTGGAGCTACAAAAGTCCAATTGATGCAAACTCAATTGTTTTGGATTCATGTCTCAAAGGTCTATAAACGCTCCAAATTTCAGCCAAAACAGATGTCATATGAGGGAGATATGATTTTTCAAAGATGACAACTGAATTCTGCCAGCAAACAAGTTTCGTGAAGAAACGAGTCCAAATTACGTTCCGAAGCATCTAAACCGATATCCAAGTTTGTATTTCAGTAATTTAGCTCCTCTAAGTCAAAGCTTGAAGATTTCATGCAAGGCTATTTCTCCTTTTTTAGGAAAATAGTTATTGAAGTACTTAAATATAAACAGTCTACTTAATGGAGGACTATTTTGTAAAATAGAGACCTAGGGTTTCCTAGGATATAAAAAGAATGAGAGAAGAGAAGGGGGGCAGCCAGCCAAGGAGAGAAAAACGCCCCCTTCCTCTAAGAAACCCTAAATAATGCATTCTTCCTTCTTTTTGATTAGTTGTTCAACAAACATGCAAGGCTAAACACTTTTTCTTGGTTGCAAGGACACGGAAACCTTCGGATTTCAAAAACTGTGAGATTTATTTTACCTTTTCTTTTCGGTTTATATGATGAATATGTTTGTTCTCCTATGCTTATTTTTCCTATGATTGTTTATTTTAATTGCTAGAGCGGACTCTAAGTTATTATTGTAGACAATCTATTGTTAAGTTTAATATCAAAACCGGAGTTGTGGTATATGAACTTGTGAAGCAACTGAGTTTAATAATTGTGACGGATCTACGTTATTAATCTTAGGAGAACATTCAATCAAATCAAACATAGGCTGGACGGTTATGTTTTCTTGATTAATCAACTTATCTAGTTCTTAAAAGGTTGCCATTGAATTAAATTACTAGTGCGGACACCTTGTGGTTGTTTGATGGTTAGGGCTAGTTATACGGCGGATCCGTTAACTAACCAATGTTAAGAAGAGATAAATATTGAGAATATAAATTGATGTTTTGTTTCTATGATCGGTTCGATTTCCGTAGGTGGATGTGTGCTTGTGACCAAGGTTTGTTCTCTTGATAATTTTCGATTTTATTAAATATAGTTTGATAGTTTTTCGTTTTCTTTTGCTTTAGCCTAGATAACGTCCAACCCCCCCCCCCCAAATTGCATATCATCTAGCATAAAAATCGACTTGAATCTTCCTCGTGGGATCGACCCCTTGCTTGCTCTATACTATCTTGTGTGTTGTGTTTGAAGCTAGGGTAATTAATTTGTGCGACCGCGACATCGCAACACTTGATATATGGCTGGCCCCTGATTCTCAAAGCTATGCCAGAGTACTTTGATTTTGGAACGGATGAGATGTCCTGTGTTCCTGTATGGGTTAAATTTCCCAACTTGCCGTTAAAATGCTTTGGTCTCCTAAATGCCTTTCAAAGATTGCTAGCAAATTAGGCACACCTATACGAGTGACCTGACTCACCTTTAACATGACGAGAATTTCCTATGCTAGAGTCCTTGTAGAATTGAATCGCTTGTTGATCTCAAATCTTCTATTGTCATTAATTTACCGAATGGTGCCACTCTACATCAACCTAGGTGATATATGAGACACTTCCTAGATTCACGCAAGTTGTGTAAAGTCCTTGGGCACAACACGGGAACTTGCACATCTTCTCTGCCCGGTGGTGGCAAGACCATTGGACAAGACAAGCCATCCCACTATAGTTACAACTAAGGGTCGTAGTGT